>PVKB01002716.1:0-256531 GCA_004027205.1 Ctenodactylus gundi | reverse complement strand
AGGGGACTCTGAGGCAGCAGGTTCCCAGGACCATTGTGTGCAGGCTTCCCATCCACATGCTGCTTTCCCACTGGCACACAGGGTTTCCATCCACATGCAGGCCTCCATCCACCGGTGCAAAGGTATTTAGGCCTGAAGCTGTTGGAAGAATTCTGAGCAAGAGTGCTCAGCTTCACTCAAAGATTCCTAGCTACAAGCACCAGGCTCTTCACCTTTTGATTTGAGCATTTTGATCACCTTGTTTTTATATCTATCGTTTTTTCTTCCTACCAACATCAAGAATTTACATTTCTGTGCACTTTCCGAGAGAACTAAGACTTCTGTGGTCTCCGAAGGTGGAGGGAGAGACTACTGTGAAAAACAGTTACTTCTGCTAATCCAAATAGATTTCAAATTTTTAAGATAAACTTCCCAACTGTAGTAGTTTTGTGTGCCAATACGCTGATGAGAAAAAAATTATATACTACTTTATGGTCCAAATCAAAGCTTCAAGGATTCAGAGACTGGAGAAGGACTCAATCAGTCCCGCCTACATAAGCCTGACCCCCTGGGCCGGAGGCAGTTGGGTCTGACTGAGGCAGGACTCTCCGTCCTCCGCCAGGGGTGAAATCACCATGCACAGGCCTGTTCAAACTAGAGAGGCTCTTCTCCAGCACCTCCTACTCTGAGATGCTTTTGTCCCCCCTCTACACACCAAACACCACCCTTCCTCTACAAGCTCTGTGAATGCTGCTCCCGTTTGGATCTAAGTACTGTAAAGTCTCCATCTTAGCTTCCTACCCAGTGTTTAGAACCACACAGCCCTGACCTGAGTCTTGGTTTTTGTCTCAGTGCCTACAAGCCAGCCTCTCACTTACCACCTGGGAAAATGTAGACAACACTAAGCCCTTCGGTGAATCTGCTTTCTTGAATGTGAAACAAGAATAACACTGCATATTGGACGGGCTGAGGGTTTACTAGGAACAGATATGAAGTTACTTTACACAACAGATGCCATAAAACACACTCAAACCAAAGCATTCTTTTTTTTTTCTTTTGCAACATGATTTAAGATCGTGGCCATGATTCATAAATAAGAAACCAAAGATCCCAGGAAGGTCCTTGCCGCGAGGTGACAGGGGCCAGCCACGGACGCTCCGCCCACACTGCCCCTTTGCGCATTCGCCAAATGCGTGGCTTGTTCTGTCCTCCGTCTCTGCGCACGCCGCCCCTTGCACCTAGAATGCCCTTCACCCCTGATGACACAGGAGCACAAGTTTCTCTGCCAGCTCAAATGCCACCTCGTGTTCTCCTCTGAAGCACTCTGAAGTCCAAAAGCTGAGAGAGCAGCTTTTTCTTCCCTGAGCTCCGGGCACATTCTGTATCTCTCTATAAAAATCACTCCATTAAAACACCAATAAACTAGGAAATGCTCAAGGGCAAGAACAGTTTCATTCAGCCCTGAATCTCAGGCACCTGCCACAATGCCAACCCAGAGCAGGGTGCCCATAAATCTCTCCAGGCTCCTACCCTGGCTCTCACCTCTTCCTTGGAGCCACCACAGCCTCTGCCCGACACCACCCTCTCTCTGTACACTGGCTTTTCAGGATGTCCCCCACCCCTAATATTACCTAAACGCTGAGGATGCCCAGGTTTCTCTCTTGAATGTCAGACTCTTATACTCAACTCTGGATTTCACAGCTCCATTTTCTTTACTAACACATCCTACTGTTGAAACACGTAAAGCTGAGCCCTTCATCCTCACACAGCCCTGCCTCCTCTGTACCATCACCTCTGGGACACAGACATCACCCTCCCACTGGGCCAAGGTCAGCACAGCCCCTCACCTCTCACCCACTATGTGCATCTCCTGTGCTGTGAACCTCTCGATTCTGTGTGGCCAGCTAACAGATCCTTAAAAAATGCATGGCCAAATCACCTCTTGGCTCACAACCCTCTAAGAGCAACTGTCCTAGATTTAATTCTTCATTGTCACGGGGCCTTCCAGCACAGAGTGACCCTGACCCACTCCCACCTCTCCAGATTCAGTCCCACCCTTTCCCAGCCTGCCCCTCTTCAAGGCTATCTGCACATACACATCTGCTCCGTGTTGGTATCTGTATTCTTCTACTCATTGACCCCTCCCACCTCACCCTCCACTCCCCTCGTGTCACCCTGGAGCACGGTGCCCTCTGAGGCAGTATATACCTGCCCCCTCCAGCTCTTGCCCTTTGCTGCTTTCCAGGACTTCTTCCCTGGGCACATCTTGCCACTAGGCACACTGTATGGAGGCTGCCTTGATTATTCATGTTTTATCTGTTTCTTGATATGTTGGGAGACCAGAGAGCTGCAGCCCTCGGGTGACCATGGCTTCCATCTCCTAAAACAATGCTAGACATATAGCAATGCTCCAAGATCATCTGTCAAATGAGCAAAACGATGACTAATAGGGTCATACAACAAAAACTGTCAAGGGGGCCTTGACAAAAGCCATGGCTTAATATTTTGTCCACATTGACTTTCTATCAGCTCACGCCTCCTACTTCCTTCACACTGAAGCATGGGGAGCCAGAGGGATGGCAGGGAAGACACCTGACACATTCCTATGAGCCAGCCCTTGGGAGCACAGGGACCACTGCACGGCCTGATTCCTATCTACTTAGCCGGACACTTAACTTCCATGTCTGACTATTTCCTGCACCTGAAAAAGCCAAATTCAATCTAGATCTCCTGAAATTCTCCCCAGAACAATCCCCACTGACTGGTACTAAGCGGCAGCTAAGGTCTGGTCAGAGAGAGGACCTACAGAGACCTTGTCAGTGGGTTCTCCTGAAACATGCTCCTTGGACCTTCTTAGGATTAAATTTAGTAACAGAAAAAGTAATTCAATCTACACCAAAATTCCTGCAATAGATACTCGATAATATACATGTTCATTGGTAAAGGCCACTAATATTTTGAATTGAAATGAATTAATTTTCTATTAGCTTTTAAGGCATTTGAATACTAAGAATACTGGGCCTACCTTTATACAAATAAATGCTGATTCTGGACTCAGGTTGTAAGACATCAAGTATAGTCTTACAGGTCCCCAGGTCCTCTTCCTGTCCGGCCTACAATTCTGGAGCACAGGTCTATTTGCATACTTACAGGATGTGACCCAAATTAATCACCCACAGAAGAGCAACTGTTCAATAAGTTAATATAAATGAGAGATTTCTCACTAAAACTTTATCAAGGGAACTATCACCTTAACATTAACCCTGCTGTAGGACACTGTACTAATCAGAAGAAAGTAGCCACAAAAGAACTCTGGGAACAAATGTCCACTGAGCACACACAGAGGCACCAGGAGATCTGGGGCCTTGCTGCTGAGACCAAGTGCCATTGGCACCTCCTGCTGGTCCCCAACCTCCATGATGTAGACCCTTTGAGGGACAGACCACAAACCTCCTTCCAAAATAAACAATTGGCAGGAATCCCTGAGACAATAAACTGGAACCATTGATTTTCTATGACATCAAGTCTGGTAGCAGAAAGGAGGTCGTCGTATACCTGATTTTAACCTTTGCATGAAAACTCCTCAACTCAATGAGTCCAATTCAATAACCAGGCATCCATTGATAATTCTGTACCCTGTACTGTCCTTTATCCCATGAAAGAAGACAAACAGACAAAACAAAAAATCCAACTCCGACCTTGGGGCACTGATGAGGCAAGTGGCCTGACAGCTATGAAGACGGCAACAGGAAGGCGGAGAGTGTGTGCATGCAACGTGTACCAAGCGTTCAGGCCGCAGGAAGATCTCACAGGAATTCAAAGGAAAACTCATGAGAGGAGATCTTCATTGATCTGCACTTGGAAAGCTAACCTGGGTTGAGGGAAGACTTACAGAAAGGAAATCTTCAGATAATGACTCAGAGGGAGCCCCGCCACAGACACACTCAGGGAGCAAGGAGGAAAGGGCCAGTATCCAGGACACACTTGGGGAGGAGGAAAGGGCCCAATTCCAATGTTTTCCTCTATCTACACCATTAGGTGTTACCCACCTCTCATTGTTGAATGGCCCTACACACATGATTCTCTTTTTCCCCCATTTTACTGATATGTATAAGTGCAATACGTAAAGTTTACATTAATCTTGAGTGTTCTGTGCATGTACATATCATGGCAAGATTATATATCCTTCCCCTCTCCCTTTTGACCCTCCCACTCCCTCCCTTACCCCTCCAGTTCCCATTATTCCCACAATAAGTTCTATAAAATAACTGTGATCTGGGTTTCTCATATCAGATACACCATTCAATATTTCACCTTCTGCTTCTGACTCACTTCACTAAGCATGATGGTGCCAAGTTGCCTCTATTTACCTACAAAAGCTTCCAATCTACCTGTCTTTATAGATGAGTCATATTCCATTGTGTATAAATACCACAATTTATGTATTCACTGGTCTGTTGATGGGTATTTCAGTGTCTTCCACATTTTAGCTATTGTCAGTTGTGCTGCTATGAATATGGATATGCATGTATCTCTGTTATATGTTGTTTTTAATTCTTTTGGGAATATTCCCAGAAGAGATATCGCTGGATCAAACAGGATATTTATTTCAAGTCTTTTGAGAAACTTCCATATTGTTTTCCATAGTGGTTGTACCAATTTACATTCCCACCAGCAATTCTCAATAGCCCCCAAAAATTAAATACCTAGGAGTATACGTAACCAAGGATGTGAGAGGCCTATATTACACTGAAGAAAGAAGTTGTAGATGACATCAGAAAATGGAAAGACAACCCCTATTCCTGGATAGGCAGAATCCATATAGTCAAAAGGACTATAATGCTAAACCTCATATACAGACTCAAAGCAATTCCTATGAATACTTTTCACAGAATTTGAAAAATAATTTTTAAATTCATATGGAATCAAAGGAGACCTAGAATAGCCAAAGCAATCTTGAGTTACAAGACTAAAGCAGGAGGCATTACAATATGAGACACAAGTTACACCATAAAGCAATAAAAACTACATGATACTGACACAAAAACAGAGAGACCAATGGAACAGAACTGTGGATGGAGAGACAAACTCAAATACTCTCAGCTACCTAATCTTTGATAAGGGAGCCAAAAGCATACACTGTAAAAAGGGACAGCCTCTTCAATAAATCGTGTTGGTAAAAATTAGACATCCACATGCAAAAGAATGAATATAGACATACATCTGTCACTATACATCAAAGTTAAGTCAAAGTAGATCAAAGACTTAGATGTTAAAACTGAAACACTGAACCTCTTGGTAGACAAATTAGGCAAATATCTAAAAGATATAGGTGTAGGTAAAGTCTTTCTTAATAAGATAGCAAAAGAAAAAGCACCCAGAATTAACAAATGGGATTATGTCAAATTAAAAAGTTTCTTCACGGCAAAGGAAATTATCAACAGTGTAAAAGAGAATCGACAGAATGGGAAAAATTATTCACCACCAATACCTCAGATAGGAGGCTCATAACCGGAATATACAGGGAACTGAAGAAAAGATATTCTCTCAAAATCAAAGATCCAATTGAAAAATGGGCAAAGGAAATGAATAGGCAGTTCTCAGATGAAGAAGTTCAAATGGCCAATAAATACATGAAAAGATGTTCAACATCCTTAGCCATTTGAGAAACGTAA
This sequence comes from Ctenodactylus gundi, assembly GCA_004027205.1. Lineage (NCBI taxonomy): Eukaryota > Metazoa > Chordata > Mammalia > Rodentia > Ctenodactylidae > Ctenodactylus > Ctenodactylus gundi. The sequence goes on along the minus strand of PVKB01002716.1, from coordinate 250,877 downwards.
ATCAAAACATCACCAAGATACTATCTAACTCCAGAGAAATGGTGTATAACAAGAACACAAACAGCAACCAGTGCTGGCGAGGCTGTGGGGGAAAAGACACATGATTCTCTTGAACAGAATGAGGATAAAGTGATGGCTGTCACTTGCATGGTTGGCAACTCACAGCTCTATCTTCCATCTTTGTGGATCTGCATATTTCCTGACTGTTAAGTGTGCATGAAGCCAGCTGCCCCCTTGGACAGGTTCACATACAAAGGAGCCAAGAAGAGCCTCTGTGAGCAGCACAGCGAAACTAAGGATCCAGGTTTGATCCAATAAGGAACTAAGCAAGTCCCCAAGGAATGGAGGTCACATCCAACAATGCAGATGAGCCTGGAAGCAGGTCCCGCCCACACTGAGCCCCAAGACAGTGACAGCTTGTGAGGGGCTCCAAAGCAGAAGGTGAGGGCAGGGCACACATCTGACCTATGAAACTGTGAACCAGTTGTGGCTTGGGCCCCTAAAGGTTGGGGTAATTTGTCACACAGAGACAGGTGACCTTTGCAGTCCACACTATCATGTGATATGGGAATGACACTCTGCTGTCCCCAAAGTCTCTTCCATGTGTTGTCATCTGCCTTTCCCACTCCCAAGGCATAAGAGGAGTCAGCTCAATCCTCACAGCCTGGAATAGGAGACCTCACCGGGACTTAAGGTTTTCCTCCAGGCCTGTCCCCTGCCTTAGGTCCAGCATTCGTCATTAAAACTCCCACAGGAGTAGAAGGCAGGAAGTTTGAAAGATTTAACAAACCCTAGGATTATAGTCCTTAAATGTGGATGAACGAGGATGACAAGAACCTGACACAAGGGAATTGGTTTCGCTATTTATCTTTGCTTCCCTACGTCTTAAAATCTGAAATTTTTATACATAAATCTTCTACTAGATTTTATAGCTTTGTTTGGGTGTCTTTGTTCTTCTCCTAAGTATGTCACGAAAATGTCAAATCCTGTTGACATTTCAGTTGGTTTAAAATGATCTTTAATAAAAAAAAGAACAGGCCTGATAACGCAAACAGGTTTTTCATAGTACATCTCACAGCCGTCCGCCATGAGACATTTCATCCGAAACTCACAGCCTGCCTGTCAGATATGCAAACAAATAGTGCTTACTTGTCTCATCCTTAGTATTTACGTACATCACTATTACAAAGTTATAAACATGTGCCTCCTCACATGAGTGGAGCAAAAATTAATCTTTCTTGACAAATCAGAAAGATGAGCTCGAGATCTACTCATGAGATATAGTAATACCTCCAATGATATGAAATATTGCTGCATTTGGTAATATTCACATTCACTCCCAAAGATCTCAGACTCCATGATATTTAAACATGGCAGAATTTTACACTTCTTAGCCTCAGACCTCACAATCAGTCTATGGCCAGAGTGCTTCTCCCCCCTCTGGCCCCTTCCACGACTAAGGGCCTGTCTTCCTTGTGTACAGAACTCAGGGAATGACCAGCGGTTGTACCGACAGCACTTAGAGTGGCTAGCACAGCTTCTCCACAGAAGTTCAAGTTCACAGGATGGTGGTTAGTGATTACATAAACATAGGCAGGCTCAAATTCGCGGTGGTAAAGTGGGTAACTCTGGAAAACATCCCCCAACACATGCTTTTGGCAGGGATTCCTGCCTAGGAAGCCGACATGGGGATCAGATAAGCTCAAGTCTTGGATGTGGGATAGAATCCCTGACAGTGTGTGTCATCCAGGAGGGTTTGTAAACATGCTTTCCAGGGACTCTGAGGAGCAACCACCAGTGACGTCAGTGCTTCCCACCAGCGCTGCACAGGAAGATCATTGGGGGGCTTCAGAAATTGCCGGTGGACCTGGGTGTGATGGTGCACTGCACCACTCAGGAGGAGGAAGCCAGAGGATCCTGAGGCCAACATCTGGCTATATAAAGAGAACCCACCTCTGAAAAGTTAAAACAAAACAAAAACACCACCACCACCAAACAAAACACTGATGGCCATGGCCTGTGTTCATCTCCTGTTGCCCAGTAACTCGAAATGATACACATTTATCATTTTGCAGCTTTGAGGGTCAGAATTTCCAAAAGGAACCTGATTGACAACTATCAGGGTAACAATCCCTCATGGAGGCTAAGGAGAGACCCTCTCCCTCCACCCCCTTTTATGGCCACCAGCCCCTGCATACCAGGACTGGTGGTCCCCCTCCAAAGCCACATGGCCAGTTGGGGTTTTCCACATGCATTGCTTTGATACCAGCTCTCCCTCCTTTCCCTCCACCATGTATGAAAATGAGTGTCACTAGCTCCAGACCTCGTGGACCTCCCAGAGCAGCTACTGTGAGGTCAGCTATCCCAACTGCTACCTTAGCCGCCTCTGGCAGCTTGGTCCACCTTCTGCAGAACTGCCTGCCTCCTGGTCCTGCAGGCTCCGGGCCTCCCATCGCAGACCTTTATACGACTGTCCCCATGTTCCACCCGAGCTTAGCCCGTGAATTGTTCAGTAGCAATCAAATTAGGTTAGAAAGCATTTAATTAAATACATTTGGACGTTACAGAGAGTAGGATGTTCTGTAATAGTGAAATCTGTTCAACTCTAACAGAAAAAAAAGAGAAAGTGACAGACCCCAAAACAACACTGTTTTGTTAAAACTAGGATTGCAGATACTTGAATCTGAAGACTGACCTGTTCACACAAAATGCATAACAGCACAATCACGTAAACATAGCTGGATCGCTGTTTCATAAACCGACATTGTGAAGACACTATGTGAGGTAGCTTCTCATCTCCTCCCAGACCCACTGACAGGCACACGACTTTCCTCTGCCTTTCCCACCCCAGAGTAACAAGTGAGCGAGGCACAGACCCCCACAGTAGCAGGTGAGTCAGAGGATGACCCCCCACAGCAACAGGGGAGGAGCAGAGCCCCAATGGCCTCCAGTGAGGTTGAACCCCCAACAGCTGTGAGGTGGGCCCCCCACAGCAATGAGTGAGGTGCAGACCCCCCCCCCCAGTTGCCAGTGAGTGAGGTGTTGAAAGGGTTTGGAAATGTATGCATCTCCTGAAAAGACACCTTATTAATAATTGAACTACTGTGCGCACAACAGTCTCATGCTTCACAAGAGGGATGATTCAGAACAAACAATCAAATAGCTTACCAAACAGTTTTGGCTGTGAAAGCGCAGGCAGGCTACTTAGGAAAGCACCTCCGCCTCAGACAAGAGAGAGCAAGGCTAGCTGCCTGAGGCTCCTGGACTGCCTGCTTCCCAGCGTCCTGCCTCCCTGTGCAAACGGTGTTCCCCACCCATGGCAGAGACCCTGGGATCAGTGACAAGTAGTTTAGCGAGCAAGCATTCAAACACTGCACTGTTGCCTGGCTGAAAAAACACTGAGGCCTTCAGCCTTGGAGGTGCAGCACAGAGATAGCCAGCATGGAGTGGGGGTTCACACGGCCCAGAGTCTGAATGCCCATGTCCATACCCAGACTATGTCTTTTAACAGATGTGTGTCTTGGGATACATTATTGGCATAGATGGTCTTGGATTTCCACCAGCAAAATGGATCAAGTAACTACTGCCTCGATGCTTATAACTTAGCCGTCAGACTTACTAAATGTTTGCTTCAGTTTTTAGTCTATTACATTTGTATTCAATATAAACTAATATGACCAAATAATTCAACAAGTTTGATTTAAATGTACTATTTTATATATATCCATCAAAGGATAGTTGCAACTTATAAAAGAAATTAGGAAGCCAAGAGGAACTTAATGTGAAATATTGTACAGCTACAAGGAATGTGAATCATTTTCCTAGTAGCTAAAGCATTGAGCAAAGCAGCTCAATTTTTATATTTACAAATGAAAATATTGAGCGCAAAGGAGGCTAACACATTTTTAAAACCTAAAAAAGGAAGACAAAAGGAAAAAGCCATGAAGATTTCTTTTACAATTTGCTTAAACATTTTATTGTATTAAGTAATACAAAGTACTTAAATCCTTGGAAAAATTTAAACCTTTTGGTACTTAAGAGTTTTCAAATAATTCATTCAGAAACATGCACTGCATATTTACTATTCTTCAATCACCACAGTAAACCAAAAAAAAAAAAAGATCTTAAAAAAAGTGGTTAAGGAATTAATAAAATGAATGTTAGAATGCAAAGGACCCAACTCGGCACTGTGTGTATGATGACAGGTGAGATCACCAACTTCAAAAAAGGTACAAACATCTCTTTCATACCCCCTCGGCCACTGATCACATAATTGTGCGACTGCCTCCTGCAACCAACCACATGCCCACCCAGCACGTGCTGACTGTGGAGGCAAGCGGTTCTGAGGCACCCTGGGAAACACAATTATCTAAGCCTTTTGTTGGATTAAAGAAAAACCTGCAGTCTTGGGGAAATTGCTTACCATTTATTTCAATCTGAAAAACACCAAGAACCCATTTCCGGACTCTCTAACACAGTGAGTTTTAAAACTGTCTCCATGGTAAGATGATATTGTTTTTGAAATCCAAAATAGCAACAAGTGGCTGAGGCTGACCTCTAGCAGCCATCGGTCCCTCCATGCGGGAAGGAGCCCCCCTCATCACCCTCTTCCAGTCTCCTCTCTCTCCGAGCTGCACACCTCCTCACTGTGAAGTCTCCAAATCCTTTGTGGACATCAGCAGTGTGGGGCCCAGTGTGCAACCCTGAGCACGTCCCTAGGTTCCCACTACATCCTCCTCTCGCTCCCGCCACTAAGTAACATTGGCTCACTGGAAAGGAATGACACTGTTGTTTTACATTAGAGAAGAACAGTTTGAAAATATGAATCCTGACTAGAGGAGCCGTTCAGTGGCAGGGCATTTGCCTGGTATGCGTGAGGCCCTGGGATCCAGTCTCCAGCACCCCCATCAGAAAAGAACCAATTAAATGAAAATGTGAATGTTCCCTCAGTCAGCACATCCTCTGCTTGGGCAGCCCTGCTCTGCCACCATCCCAGTCCCTCCCTTCTCTTCTGTGCTGCTGGAAGAAGGGTTTAGCCCATCCTCCATTCAGCCTGCACACAGTGTCAAAGCCCCCTCCTATTACTACATAATTTCCCAGGCCAAAAAGTAAGAACAGTATCAAGCTGAAGCTGATCCTGAGTTCAGACATGGAAGACATCCGCATGGGGAACTTGGGCAGTGGGTACATGGGCTCTTTGTACTCTATGCTCACTGGGAGCCCACAATTACCTTGAAATAGATAAGTAAAATCTCTAAGTCTCACTCTTCAGATTTTCAAAGCTAAGGATGAAATTTTTATTGTATACCGTCCAAAACAGAACCACTTAAGATTTCGTTAAGTCTCTTAGTACTGCAGCATTTTGGCCTTAGTTGGCTGTGTCTCTGTGCCCCGCAAGCTGGCTTGTAAAGAGCACTTTCTCCCTCTTCCTCTTCCTGTCCATTACCCTCCTCTCTCTTTTTTCCTCTCCTTTCCTCTTCTCTCTCTCTCTCTCGATCTCTCAATATATGTTCTATTCCACCACTTTCTCAGGCCTGGAGCAGAATCAGAAGTCCTTATTATGTGCAGTGGTCTTCAGGTCCAATAAAGTAGTTTTTATCCCAGTTATGTGTTTCGTGGTTCCTTCAGTGTTAGGTGGTTCACCCACTGACTTGCTAGATGGTTCCTCCAAGGGCACAGTCATGGGAGGGTCCTGGGCGGCAGGGGTGGTGGTGCTGGCACTGCTTTCCTTCACCCAGTTCCTAGGGGGATTTGGACCTGATAACCATTTCCTCGTCACAGTCAGGGCCCACCCTCTGCGTGGGTTGAGGTTTTAGTGGACAGCACAATCCACAGATGATGGAGCCCAAGCGTAGCCTACTCATTAACATCCCTGTGTGGCTGCAGGAAATAGGTAGCACATTGGATGCCATACCACAGATTGGGAAGTACATCCGTGTCTAGACCGGCACCTGCCTTTGGGATGTCCTCAATAACGCTACTGTCAGAAGAAACCCAGGTCACCGAAAACTACTCCTTTGTTTTATTAATGATACTTTTTCTCAGCATTTATCAAATGACAACATACAAAAGGGCACCTTGATTTTTGCTCTGACCTTCTGCTGAGGGCAGGCCTCTCATTTTGGAACTTCATACACACGCCTCTCAAGCTATAAACCACCCCACTTCTGCACTGATTTATTTCTTCTTAAAGATTCCCTCTTATGAAATTCAGAAAAACAATGGCATAAAAAGGCCCCAACATGGGAGACAGGAGAGAAATAGGAGGAGGGACTGCTAGGAAAGGGATGGGTTTCTGAGGAAGTGGAGGGGGAGGCAAGGGTAAGAAGGAAGGAAAAAGAGGCCAAAAATGCTGAAAATGGTCATCGGTTCCCCAAATCGTATGTTTCAAATGTGTTACAGAATTTGAAATTCATGTATCCAAGAAATAAAAAAGAGGGAGGGAAGATACACATAAGATATAAAGTGGCTTCGGGTGGAGAGGGGGAAGCGGGGGAGGGGGAGGAGGATGATGACGATGACGACAATGAAGGGTCTCAAGAAGAGTGGCTTGAAAATGCTATTCGGTGGTTACTGTAAGCTGAAAGAAGGGCCAATCACTCAGAACTGAAAATTTGAGAATGCAGAACTAACACAGCCTCGTGTTCCAGGCATTTGAATCCTATGAGGAATGTAGAACCAACAGGCGTGACATTCTGGAGAGGTAGAGGAGGCTGCAGGGACGCCATGGGATGGTGGCACAGGTGAACAGGAGAAGCGGCAGAGGAGGCTGCAGGGACGTGGCAGGATAGTGGTTCAGGTGGGGCAGGAGAGTATGTGTAGGACACTAGGTTCACTGGTGCAGTGTTGGGAGCTTAATGTCAAGGTGACAATCAGATGTCAGAATCAGGGACAAATTTACATCCAGCTGAATATAATGCTGTGTGGGTGAAAATCTCTAACAGTTACAACTGCTGGTCTTTAGGACAAAGGAATCAAGAAAATCTGAGGCACCGGGTACTAGTAGATGTGAGAAAACACCAGGTGGGTCATGATCCGAGGTCAAAGCATGTGGGCATTTCATGCAATTGAGAAACAGACTGGTGGGTAGTGGTACAGGTTGTTCCAATGGGAGCAGATCTTGGGTAACCAATTCTTCTAGACACAATCATTTTGCAGAGAGTTACTACTATACATTCTTGATTAAACCTCAACCACTGAAGAAGTTTCCAAAAGGAAAGAGCCAAGGATTAGCCTAACAATTATCTGCACTGAGAAAAGAGGAGAAGGAAAAAGACATACTATGGCTGTGAGTAGTCAGAGAACAATGTAAGGAAACACAGGAAGGGCCACCGCCATCGTTAAACTCTGCTGGGCATTCCCTAAAATGCATGATCTCTACTTAGAACAAACTATAAGGCTTACAAGCAGACAACTTTTAGCCTCTGTTTAGTGTTAATATCTTTAACTTCCCTGTGCTTCTTGACCCAACCACTGCAGTCCATTTTGGCCTGGCACTGCAAGCCTTTGATATAATTCTTTCTGCCATTTTATCTTCTGCCACAGAGCTGACCAAAAGCTGCAAATAGCAGTCATGTAATATTTTGAACATCAGTCTGCCTTGAGATTTTCTCCACCACAGTAAGCAGTCCACTGCCCTAATCTCAGTTTCAGGCAGTCTCTGGACAAAGGCAAATGGCAACAAAGTTTTTGCCAGAGCATAGCACACATGGTTTTTAGACCACTTGCCATGCCAATACAGTCCTCCATCCCATCTAAAACATCTTGAGCCTGGCCTTTCCAATCCACACTTTTATCAATGTTCTGGTCTTCTGAGCTCTGACCAGAACCTCCCATCAAGCTTTGTTCAGAGAACTTCAAGGTTTCTCCAGCCAGTATCCTCAAACCTTTCCAAATTCCTCCTGCAAACTGGTTCAAAAGGCTTCCAAACCACATGGTCAGGTAAAGTCACAGCAACGACCCCACTCCTGATACCAAAATCTGTATTAGTTTTGATTCTTATAAAAGGCAGAATTTACAGAAATTATACCAAAAGGATGGATTTGGAAGGCTAACAAATCTGAGGACAGAGATAGTCCAAGTTGGCAGCCTGCACATGCAAAAAGCTGGAGGGTCCAATGGCTGCTCAGCTGCAAGGTAGAACAACTGTCTGGGACTGCAGGACAGCAGGAGAGAGTCTGCTGCAGATCTCTGTTGTTCAAAGAACAATGGCAAAGACCAGAGACTGAAGATCAGTAATGCGAAGACAGGTCCAAGTCATGACTGGAGTGAATCTGTGATGAAGATCTGTGGTGTGTAGCAAGTTGGCATCCATAGACAATTGTGAAGGTGAGAGCTTTCCCAGAGGAAAACGCTATAACCATCTTTCTTCTTCCTTCCTTTTCGACAGTTCAAGTTCCAAGTTGGGCCTCCCACATCTGAGTGGATGTTCTTCTCTCATTTGCTGGCCCACAAATCACTCATATTCTAATCCAGGCTGGTTCCTGGTTCCTAATTGCCTAATCTAGGCATGTTTCTAAACCCTAATCCAGGAGTGGTTCTTAATTGCCTCAAGTTGATATAATCTCTCCAATAGTCACATAAGCCAAAACCTCTGACCTACCCTTCTTCCCTCTTGTAGGGCCCCTGAGTCCTGTGTTCAGCCAACAGGTGAGAATATAGAACAAAGAACCACATACTAGAGAAATCACAGGCCAAACCCAAAAATGCCACACACCCATCCTCTAAGAACCTATCACTCTTCTAACCTCAGTCACCTGGCCTGGCCCAGTTATGAGTGTCATGAGACATGTAACCTACTGAACCAGGAGGAGGGGGATCTGGCTTGGTAGACAGCTGGTCCATCATCCCATGCATCACTCTGAGAGTACATCTAACTAGTGGTGATAATAATAAAGAGAAAAAAGCTAGACAAAATCTCAGCATTTAAATTTCATGCTGTTCACATGGATTTAAAATTAGTTCTTTTCATCTTTTATCAAAATATCTAGCTCTTAGCTTTCATCCTGTCACTGGCTTCATGAGCTTTGGCAAATAACAGTTGAGTAGTGCTGGTGAGAAAGTAAATACTAAACTAAAAATTTTGTGAGCAATACTCAAGAGAAATGATAAGATTATACGGTGCCTGATAGAAACACAGGAAGTTAAGGGAATCAACACATCACTCAGTTATGCTCTGTAGAAAAACAGACCAAAGGAGAAAAGCCGGCAGCACCAGGACATATGTGACACATATAACATATTTCCACTCATGACTCACATGGAAGAATAACCAACAAATCAGAGCTGAGCCGTGGGGACCTCCATTCCTGGCATTTCAGGGAGAAGCATGCCATGCAGGTAGCATATATATTGATGGGCACTGGAGAAAGAAGTATCTGACAGTGGTGGGGGTGGTCTGGGGAGAAGTCCGGTGTGTGGGCCCCCAAAGAAGGCATAAAAGAATAACAGGAAATAATTTTAATCAAGAAAGATTCGAACTGAGTTTGCACATTCTCAGTGTCTAAGCTCAGCATGTACTTACTACTTTTCTCATCTGTTTGCTTAAAGTAACAAGAAGACATCGGGAGTCGCGGGTGTACACCATGGTACACATGGCCTTCATTTTTCTGAGAGGGGCCAGGAGACGAAGGTCTTACCACTGTCTAGACCCTGGGTCTTAAGATCCTCTGCACACAGCAGTCACCCAGAAAGTTGAACACAGGACTCCCACCATCCCCACCAACTGTGAATTCTGGCTGAAGTCCCGCCCCATTCCCCCAAACCCCACCCCTCAACCCCAGGAATCTGGCTTTCAAAGCCCCCAGCTTGTTCTCGTGTGTTTCCCACATTGAGAGCCCCTGGCTCGTGGTTTTCCTTGCCCTACTTTGTGCTGTTCCCTGAGTTGGAACCTCAGAAAGGAGTGAAGATCCAGGAATTTAGAAGGCACCCTGAGAACGGCCTCATTATTAACTGAACCCCATCGTGTTTACTGCACACATGCTTCACGTTAGCATGTGTCTGGCACTGCTGTAGGGGCTTGGTATGTGCCAGGGAGAAAACAAGGTATTCTGAAGCTTACATTAGCGAGAAGGGACACAGTGAATAATTATTAGTGTAAGTAAGTATAATTCCATATGCTGACAAAAAGTGACAAAGTCATGTGTTACACATACAGATGCGCAAACACACACACATGTACATACACATTCTTGCATAAGTAGGGCACAGTAAAGAGAATAAAGACCTAAAGGAGACAGGAAGAATGTGCAATTGTAAATGAGGCCATAGGGAGTCGTCCCAGATAGCCTCCACTGGGTCCTCTCCCTGCGTTATTGCACTACTGGGTCCCTCACAGACCCTGGTCACAAGAGCACATCACACACATGAGCAACTGGCCCAGCAAAGACCAAACAGGCTGCTCAGGACCAGGGAGCAGCAGGCAGCACCAGAGTTCAGATCTGGGCCCACATCCATGCCTTGTCTGCTCTCATGATCACTTCTTTCTTTCAGTCCTAGTTTTATTCACCAAGTTACCACACCCAATTATGCCCCTCCAACTGTGAAACTGGCATTTCTTCCTGGGTTACCAATCTGAACTACATTTCCAGGAGATCGATCACTCGAGTGAGACAGAAGCCTACCTAACTAGCCTTCAAAGCCATGAAGCTGTGTAAAAAATGTCAACATGCAAAGTTCAAACAGAAGATGCATACTTTCCCATCTTTGAATTAGTCTAGGTAAATGCTATCATTTATGACTGTCAGAAGTTCTGACACAATTTCCAAGATGCCAGTTTTTAGTGAGTGGCACAGAGTCTCAGACTCGATGGTGGCGTGGGCGGAGCTCTGTTTGTAGAAATCAATCAGCGCACTACCAGAATGTTTAAGGGCCCCTGTTCCACTCCCATCCCACTTCCCATGGCGTTGCAGTCAGTACCACTTACGTCCTCCCAATTAAAAGTTAGAGACATTCACTCAGTGATAATAACCCATCTTTCCTGAATTTGGCTCAGATCTCTGTGACTGTGGAGGCAAACACAGCACTTCTGGGAAATTTCAAGAATGTCACGTGGTAAAACTTCCATCCTTACAAATATGGACGATATAAAGCATGAACATACTTGTGTGCTTGTGCAACATTATCTCTTCCTGCAATATTTTAAATCTACCATGGTGCAGAAAACTAAAATTGATGTGTGTATATTGAAATACCTGGTCCAAAATCATTTTTATCTACTTGCCACTATCATTAAATAGTTAATACTGTCGGAAGATTTTCTGAGTGTTAAATAATTTTTACTTTATTATTCTATCTTACACTCTCAACAGGAGCATTTTTGTGCCATGTTTAGAGCATCCAAAGAGCTGAGCTGAGCCAGACAGTGTGGAAACTGGGAGAGTACATCTAGAATACATCTTCGGTATGTCTCACCTACAAAATTCTTGTCCAAGCTTCCATCACAAGAGACTTACAGAGGTACCTTCAAATATCCACGGTTGCTCACAGAATAAATCCCAGAAGCCTGTTTGGCCCAGACACTTCCAATAACAACAGGTGGCATCCCCTCTCCTGCCCATTTGGATAGTTTGGATCTGCAGTGTCCCCCAAACCCTCATATTTGGAAGGCAATTCAATCATGAGTCTAATTCATCGATTTCCTATGCTGTAAGAGGTGGGGCTTGATCGGAAGGATGGGTCACTGGGGACTGACTCATAAGGACAGATGCTGACGCCTGACCTAGCAAATAACCAAAACAGTCAGTAGGCCCCAGACATGGCCCTTTCTTCCCACGAGGCATGCTCAGTTCTCTGCATGCACAGACTCTGCACAGCTTTCCCCTCCCCTGCCTTTCCTCCTCATTTCGGTCTCAGCACGGGCACTCTGCCACGGGGCGACGCAGCCTGCCACTCATCCAAGGCAGCCTCACAATCAGTCTGTCTTGCTTTCTCCTGTTTCCTATCCACCCCTCCAGTGCCTCCTGCTGTCTGGGTCACTTGTGGTGACTCGGTCTACCTTTTCTAGTTTACCTTTCTGGGTGCATAACCTTGTCACTACCCACAACCAGAACCCTGCCTTCCAAAGTGTCATGTTAAATTACTGTTGAATGCAAACCTCAATAACGTATGATCGACATCACAACCTGATACGCCTCATCCACAGAGCATATGGAGAGAGAGGAAGGGAGAGAGAAGAGAAGGGAGGGAGAGAGGGAGGGATGAAGGGAGGGAGGCAGAGAGAAAGGAAGGCAAGGAGAGAGGGATGAAGGGAAGGGGAGGAGAGAAAGCATGCACACACAGACTGCTCTGTGGGCAGGTGTCCCTCGCCCTGTCTCCTGGGTCTGTCCCTGTGAGTTGTGTAGGCTCATCTTTGCTGAAGGCACATGATGTCACTTCAAATTATCCTGTAACAGGGTTGTTTCACCCTCTCACTAACTCTAGCTCCAACCCTGTACAGTATTTCATTCAACACGAGCTGCCTGATATCCACATCGGGGGTGTAGCTACAGAGGGACCCACCTGCACACGTCAGCCATGACTCCCCTGCAGCACACAGGACTGGGACACTGCTGGTTTCTTGTAATTGTCACGGAGTAGCATTTAGATACTCAACAGAGAAAACATGTCTGACAGCTATATTCTGCTTATCGTTGGATAATTTAAGTACAAGATTACAAACTATGGAGTAGTGATAGATTCAAAGACACGTTTTGAGGTGTGCTGAAAGGAAGTATTGGGAGAAAACACAGGCTTTCCATTCCTGCTAAAGTTGGCTTCTGATATGAAAATAGTAGAAATTTGGCATCTAAGGAAGCACTGTTTTATCAGGAAGATGTCCAACAGGACACTGCATTGCAAAAGATAATCTTACCTTCTCAGCGAGGGGTGGGTTCACCTTGAAAATGAGCGTGAAGGGAAATTAAGGAAGCACAGTATTAGTTGAAAGGCTTCAAGAAAAATTTAAAACTCACTGGTGCTCTCACTGCTCAGCCACAGATGCTGAGGAGGCTTTGATCATAAGTACAGTCGCACCATGAGAGGACACAAACTGGGCAGGTCAGGACACACATGGGCCTGTCACTGTCTTCTCATTCTGAGCCCTGTGAGTCTCTGAAAGAAATCCTGTGGCACACGAAAGTCTCCTACACCGCTGCATTATCCCACACTTAGGGATTATTTTCCTCCTGCACTCAGTCAGGATGCTAATATCACTCAGCTGCTTCACAGATACAACGTCATAACGTTAGAGACAACAATATTGAGTAGCGACTCCGCTTAGGCCTTTCTGAAAAAGCTGATTATTTTTTCTGTAGAGGGGAAAAACGCGTGTAGCAGGACAACAAAAGATCCTACCCTGCACCTAAACCCGAGGGAACCTGTGTGCCAAGGAGGACAGGAAGCAGGTTAGCACACTGTTCCAGCTCCGTCCTCACACAGTGGCCACAGCTGACTACAACTCACCTCCCTCATTCACCATCCACCCCACAGAAGGCAAAGAAGGAAGAACTCAGAGTCCACGGTACCACCGAGGACAGAGAAAGAAGCACCCAGTACACATAGCATCACCGAGGACTAGAAGGACAATGCCACCTTCTCTAGGAAGGCAAAAGGTGCGGAGGACTTCTCAAGCCAGCTGCCAGGCAGAAACCTCAGCAACAAACTGATTAAAAAAACACCGGGGCAGGCAATCCACACAGAGCTTCAAATACTGGCTTCATTTCAACTTGACAAATGTCAAAATCTAGCTAACACTCAAGGTGTGATCAAAATACACAATCAATGGTAATTTTTTTTAAAAAATTATTAAAGTGAAAAATACTGTCATTATTCCCCCAAGAAATAACCCCATTTGGTCTAAGTACACTCGTCCCCACACTCTTCCTTCTGAAACAGTTCCAGAAACCTCTGCCACGCATGGTTGTGCAAGGGTGATCAAAAACTCCATACAGGCAGCTGCTAAGCAATACTCCAGTAAAGACCAGCTTGCAAAGAGTTACGGTATAGCCTCGTCTACCCGAGTCACCCCATCCGGACCCTGTAAGGTGCATCCAGCTCTTCCTCAAAATCAATGTGTCGAACTAACTCAGGACCTTGAGGCAGCCAGAAGTGTATAGCTAAAGACCCTCAGAAGGAGGACTTTCAGAGCTACAGGGGGAGTTGCTGAGGACAGTGGGATGAGTGGCAAGGTGGGACATTTTGAGGAGATTTATGGCAATGCTCTGTAATAACTTTCTATTTAAAGAGTGACTGTATTTTTTAATGAAACCTCATAGAATCAATTAACTAAAATAGAAATAAACATATTTCCCAAAATATCCCTGAAAATACAATTATACTCAGTTTTCCCTAAAATCATATTAAGTATTTTTAAGCTTTATTTGGTGCCAGTGATGACTAATTCAACTCAGGAGACCAGGGGAAACCTGGCTTTGCCTTCATCCTACCCCAGCTTTTTCTAGAATAATCTTCCCACATCGATCCTTCTTATACTCAAAGTAGCCCAACCTCAGCCAGCAGCCTCACCTCAGCAAACCTATGTAAAGTGTTGCCAGGCAAGTGTAGTTTGATGCTTCCTACAGAAGAAACTTACACTTCAATAGCTATGAATGAGGGAAAGTTTTCATTCACAGAAGTGATTTCTCAGTCATTCTTGCCATTGTGGACAAACTACACAGATAAGCCCCTCTACAACTAATGCACCCCCCAATCCCCAATCTCACGTGCAGGTGGGCCTGTTCCTTCAAGATAATGGTCCCCCAGTTTTACCATGCATCCCAACTATCTGAAGCATGTCCCATAACACAGGCAGCTTAGCATCACCCCCAGATCCCTGATTAATCAGAAAGAGGCAGGGCCCAAGATTGTGCAGGGCAGGGGCCCTTTCTGCTTCCAGAAATCACTGGAGCAGCTCTAACATGCATGAACACTATTCTGACACATCATGAGTCTGATTTTTTAAAAATCGAGATGGAATTCTAATGGACAACAAAAGTTTTGACCCGCTGACCTAAGTACTTTAATGCTAATAACCCCAATAATGTAAAATTAGACAATACTGCACTTATCCTCCAGTTGTATCTAACAGGACTCCATGTGTGTTCTCTGAACTCTGTTGTTGCTGCCAGAAACAGGGGCCCATCTGAGAAGATCTGGCCAGCCTCACCTGGAAATCTTCATGAGCTCCTTGCTCCAATGTCTGCCCACCTGCCCACCACCACTCTCCTCCCTGTTCAGCACTAAGTCGGGCTCCCAGGCCGTCTCCCTGCTCCAGGAACCTCTGACCCAGCCTCTCCCCACCCTTCCTCTACTTCCAGCTCAGAAGCCCACAGTCCCAAGTGTCAGCACTTGTTTTACTTTGGGAACGTCAGCATTTTCTTTATTGGTGCCCATTTATGTGTCTGTTGTCTGTCTTTCTCCACTAAGCATAAGCCCAACAAAAGTAGAATTGATGTTGGGTTTATGGCTGTATTTTCAGCAGCTAGCAATATGGCTGGCACAGGACAACCAGTAAATACCGATGTTGAATAGATGAGGAAACAATATCACAGCGATGTCATGCAGTTCATCCTTGAATGGGAACTGAAGGCTTAAAACAGATACTAACAGATGAGGAAACACAGGCCCCATGGCCAGGAGAATGCAAGGGATGGACAAGTCCAGCCTGAGGTTGTGAGGACAGATAGAGCAGCTGCCTAAAATTAAACAATATTTAAGCAGCCTGGATGGAGGGTGGCCAGACTCTGCATGCAGCAGCTGCCTTGGCTGAGCTGTCTGGGCAGTTCCTGATAACCATCCGCCACAGAAGTCCCAGGCACTAACCCTGTATTTCCTGACCACCCCTGAAGGGTCTTTCTGGTTACCTAGAGTCACTGAAATAATCCCTAATGTCACTGCTTTCTGACTGGGTGGCACTAAGCCACAACTGTGCAAAACTTTCTAACAACAGCACCAAGCAGCATAACTGGTGAGAGATGCAAGGGAGTGAGAAGAAAGGAGGTTAGAGAAGGAGGAGAGAGAAGAGGCAGAAGAGATAAAATGACTTTACTTCTCCACTATGTACTGTGGCAGAACCGAATAAAGCATGACCGGATGTCCTACCTGCCTCACTTTTCTGTCCAGGCTAGGTGGATCTGAGCTTACATCCTTCGACCCTGGACCCTCCCAGCATGTATACAGGCCAGGCCTCACCTCAGACTCGGATCTGAACGAGGTGGTCAGAGATTCTTTCCCAGGGGAAATGAGTTCCAAACCAGGAACTAAACCTCCACCTGCAGGGGATGGGGTGGGAAGGATGGGAGAAAGAGCCAGGAGTTCAGACACAGCTGACCTGCAAGAGGTTAGCAGAGATCTCAGCACGGGCCTGCCGTGCTGTCGTCTGGAACAAAAGCCTGCGACGGGGCTATACAACACACACAGATGATTCAAGTTCAGTCTCACATCAAGAGATTCAGCAGGTGTGCCTGTGTGCACAGTAGACATTCTATGAGTCATGGCGATGAATACAGCATGGATAAGCAAAGACAATGCAGCCCACGAGAATGCAGAGATCTCTTCTGTACTTCCAGAATGTCTCCCACGCAACGGGGTGTAAAAATTAATTACATGTCAGTGATCTCAAGACAAATATCACACTTTGTCCAAATTCGAATCCATATGAATCTCCGTACATGAATATTAATCAGGTCTATTGTATCCATTAACGTGAAATAATAATTGCACTCTATCTTTCCCTCTCCACATGCTACCGTGAGATCTGACTGTGTTGCCAGGATTGAGTTGATTCGATGTTAAATCTCTTATGCAAAAATGATTCCATGAATTATTTGGTGCAAGATGTCTTTGTACTAACTAAAAGACAGGTAATTTTGTCTTTTTGAACCTGTCAACTTCACAGAATAGTACCTCCAGGTTTCTGTAATCTTCTTATGCTATTTTTAATCTTGAAGTAGCTTGACAAATTTTTGCAATCTTTCACTGTGACAAAACTTTAAAATGTTACCATAGAGAAAACCAGACATAATAGTCCTCTGACACTTAATTTTAGAACTTTTGGGTTTGATAACACTGACTTCTTCAAGTCCAGTACCTCTATGTCATAATCATATAGAAGCTGGAAATATGACAGAGGCACAATGAGTAATATTGATCAAATGTGTCCCAATTACAACAGGTGGCCTCAAAAGTGTTCCCTTGTAATTCCTGCCTCTTGTGATCTTGCTTCTGTGTCATTCCCTCTGAAAGTTGGCTATGAGCTGGACCTTCGAACTCAACTCTCTCTAACAAAGAAAATATGCAACCGTGACAAATGCCACTTTTGAAAACTGGTTATGGCAAACCTGGTCCTTCCACAGTGAGATCACTCTGTGTCTCTTTGGCTTGTCAGTTGCCACAGAGGGGCCCACCAGCTGGTTGTGCTGAGACCCACTATTGCCTGCTCCCACAAGCCAGGACTCAGGTCCTCTGAGGGCCAGAGAGCTCTGGGGACTGGGAAGAGCCCTCAGTAGCCAACTGAGCACAGGGACAGCCCCTTTCCTGTATGACCTCATCACCACAGCTCCATGTGAGCCCCACACGGGTCGGGGAGCTAACACACCCCACACTGAACACGCAAGGTTACAGATATGCTCTGCCCTGAGCTGCTAACTTTGGGCACAACGGAAGATTACTAGTCTGCAGCTAGCGCCATAAGGAAATGCGGAGAAGCCCGGTTATTTCGTCTGTACCCTCCTGTTGCTGACCCTGGCTGTGCCTCTCCTCTGTACTCAGTGACACAGCGTCACAGTGGTTAGCACAGCGCTACCAACAGCAAGCGGCTGCTAGGGGTCCTTCCTCTCATTCCTGTAAGAGGAGGCAGGGAGAGGACGACACCTGCTCTGCACGGTGCGGTAATGATCACATGGAATGGGAACCGAAAACACCTGAAGCAGGAAGATTTCAAGCCCTACCTGGACAACTTCTAAGGAATAAGAGCTGGAAACGTGCCCCACTGCAAAGGCCCGGGTTCAGCTTCCAGCACCGCACACACACAAATTAAGGTTTATCACTGAACGTGGTGATGTTGAGTTCTGTGGCTGTGGCTGCATATTCTTTGCTGACTGTTCCTAGTTGCCTCCCTAATTTGCATTTCCCACTCCAGTTCTCCTTTCTCCTCTTTGGCTGCCCTCCCTTATTTATTTCCTCTGGCCTTTAAGCACCCATTTAGGAACTGTCCATAGGATTCCTCTATCTGCAGGCGCTGTGACGAACAGGTGGCTCACAAGGCACAGGACCTGATGGAGCTTACCCCTCTCCCAGCATAATTCTCTCCCTCTTCTGTAGTCCTACCTCCGGCTGTCCTTGCCCATCTCCCGCACACCAGTACTATATTGCCCAAGTCCCTCCCCGCTCTGTCACTGAGTGGAGCCCTCGGATTGAAACAGCTGGTGGCCCTGGCCTCCTCCATCTTCTCACATCTGCTTAGCGGAGCTGGTTTAATCTCTTCATGATTTTAAGAAACCTAAAATTCAATCCAGTCCAGTTATATTCTTTTTTAAACATCATCACTGATTTGAAATGCACCCTTTCGTTTTAAAAGCTATTTCTCAATACTCACAGTCAGCACGATTTACATTTGGAACGACAACTCCACCCCACAATTCTCCCAGCTAAGTTTCTTAGGTACTTTGGTTTTCTCGCCAAGGAGAATTCACTGATAGAAAGGACACTGAAGCGACTTCATACAGTGGTGTGTTTCCCTGAGAATGGCTCAGCGATTCTTCCATAAAACTGCCTCCAACTCGGAGCCCACAGCCGTGCTGGTAGCACAGCTGGGTGCACATGAGACCCCGCTGGGGAGGTGCACAGGTCAGACACTGTTCTTCCTCCTTCCCAGCCACGCCCCTCACCCATGCCTGAGCCTCCAGTCTGTGAAATACAGATAACAAGTGCGGAGTTTTTGCAAGGATTAGGTAAGCAAATAATCTTTAAATTGCTTAGAATCTGTAACACTGTAAATATCACACGTGTTTGCCAAATACAAATAGAACAACGGCTGAGGCTTCCAGCTGTTTGAGTCGGATTTTCCCAAAGAAATTAAATCATAAAAGAGAAAGAACAGTTCTAGATGCTCATCCACTCCATCTCAGAGTCTTTTAAAGAATAATTTGCTACTTCTTAAACAGAGCATGTCCTTTCAAAAAACATCTACACTGAGGTAAAACCCAGTGAATATGCCTGCCCACCCAGGGAAAATGTGGAATGGGAGGGAATGTGGGGAGGTGGAATTAGGGGGACATGGGGACAGAAAGTCTGACAGGGAAAGGAAATGTGGGGATAAGGAGGTGGGAGCCCACCTTCCCTCTAGAGCCCAGGAGCTGCCTGAAATCACTGGTTCCTCCTCTATAGATATTGTGGTTTGGATCTGGAATGTCCCCCAAAAGTCTCATGTATTTGAATGTTATAGACTGTCTGTGGAACCATGTGCTGTTGGATTGGAGCCTAGACTGGAGGGGTGGATTACAGGCATGTAAATTGGATTACAGGCATGTAGCGGAGGTTTAGCACAGCTTCCACTCCTGAATCCAAGAGGGGCTGATCACTGGGATGAGACCTGGAAGGATAGATAAGCCACTTCCAGTCTTCCTTGGAGGACTAGTCTCAACTTGTCTTGACTTGGCTTTTTGTTTATGATGTCATGAGAAGCTGCCTTCACCTCTGCCTTGGCCATGTACTTCCATTGCTGCCGGCCACCCCTGAATGGACTGTGACCTTCTGAAACTTTGAGCTAAAATAAACCTTTCTTTCCCTAAATTTGTGGATGTTGGATAACAAGTCACAGCAACGAAAAAGTAACTAAGACAGTAGAGTAACAGACAATATTTTTATCCTTCTTTTTTTCTGAGGCAGGGTCTCACTGTATTATCCAGGCTGGTCCCAAACTCACTAAGCAGCCCATACTGGCCTCAGATTCACAGAAATCCTCCTGCCTCAGCCTTCCTAGTGCTAGGATTTCAGGTGTGTACCATCATCCTCAGCTTATGTGGTGCTGGTGAATCAAACCCAGGACCTTGCACTTGCTAGGCAAGTGCTTTCACCACTGAGCTACACCTCCAGCCCTATTTTTATTCTTAATGTAGAAATTCAAAGAACAATTCTGCTTAACTACTTGGCATATAATTAACACATAGAGCAAAAGTAAGTGAAGTAATTTGGCTTTTAAGGAAGAGTTATAGGGCTGTGAGGAAGGGAGGTGACGGTAAGAGAAGGAGGAGGGTTGATGAGGTGACCTGAGGGACCTGGAGGCTGGGCAAGCCCATCAGGGCCCCAGAGGCCTTCTATGGGAATCACTCTTCTCTATTGTGGCTTCTTGACATCTGTACTAAGTTATTCAGAATGGTAGTTACTAAACAGCCAATTTCTACCCATTTTCTCTGAGTAAAAGACTTTATCACTTAAGTGTCACAAACTCCTGTCATTAAAAAGTGTAGATTAAAGAACAAATTTAGGACAAGTCTTGGTGGCACGTAACAAGGCACAGTCACTAAGATGCCACATGTTGCTGCTAGAGCCATGCGATCCTATAAAATCTGAAGACAAACTGCGCCCTGGGAAGATGAGTCCCTCGGCTCAGGGCCAGCCTGGCTGGCTTTCCCCTCGGTATTACTGACTCCTGGGTGGTGTTGTACCACGGCTCCTCAGGGCGCCTGCTGTGAGTGTAACAACAGCAATGAGCACATACTTACATCTACATCTTCCAAATCATACTTTAATCCTCTTCATAATTTTTAAAATGACTCAATTACTTTATTAAAAACTTGCCTTGAGATTGTCCCAGTACAACTCCTCCATAGCACTCGGGAGCCACCCAGAGACACATGTATATTTAAGTTTAAAATTTTACTACAGTAAAGGGCTCACTGGCATTCATCCCCCAACCCCAGCATTCTACCTCATTATGAGCACACTGAACCCTTCGTTTTTATCACTTTATGAAGCAGTTCTGGAAGTCCTCCTTTTTTGAATATCTTCAGAAAGTGTGATCTTAAAAAAAAATGATGACTGCTGCTGCCAAGTGCCAATGAATGGAAAGGCGGGAAAGTGTGACCTCACCTACCTTAGTCACCAGGTGAGCACCTTGTGACTTCTGGCTCTTCCCTAAAGTCAAAATGATCATGAAAGGCCAAGTTGGATGTGAAGGCAGCCACAACAGCACAACTAACGACGCTCACTCAGGAAGGATGACTTCCAGAAATGCTTCTGGAAGTGTCAAGAACAACGGGGAAGTGGGCTGGAAGCAGGAGAGCACTGAAAGGGGGAGTCACAGCAACGTGTCCTTTACTATGATAAATTTTTTCATTCAATACTCATCTTAGTTTTTTATTTCACCTCCTGTGGTTATTGTGGCTATTCCAGCCACCAGTTATTCAGGACTATCCTCTGTGGACACTGACGTACAGCTTCAGTCTTTGATATTTTATGAAAAAAAAAAAAATTCCCTGGGTCAGTGCAATCATTTGGATGTGGAGTGTCTTCCAAAAGCTTAATGTATTTGGATAGAGTGGGATAACTATGGAACAGCATATTGTTGGGAGTTGGGGCATGGCTGGAAGGGGGAAATGCGTGGGGTTTGAGCCGGAGGGATTGTCAACTTGTTGAGACGGGGGGTGCCCAGGGCAGAACTTTCAGGTGTGCATTACTGACTTGTGGGCCAGGCAGCGAGGGAGAAGCACTCGCCACGGGTGTGGTTTACCCAACTGGCAACTTGAACAGAAGAAGAAACACTGTCACAGCTTCTTCGGGGCAATCTCTGGCTTTCTCCTTACTCTACAAAAATGGACTGGCTCTTCCTTGTTTTCTGTCTGCAATGCCATGAGCAGCTCTTCTGTCTCTGCCATGGGCTTCTACCATGCCAGCCACCCATGAATAGATGGTGCGAGACCTTCTGAAGCTGTGAGCTAACTAAACCTTTCCTCCCTTAAGTTGCAGATGGTGAGTATCCTGTCACAGCAACAAATAAGTAACTAAAGCAGTTATTAAGAAAGACCAGCCCCTAGGCAGGCATCTGTTCTTCTATCTTCACTCCTGTCTAGAATTACACACAGTGTAGAATTCGGGAAGACGGTTAACCATGTGGAGCCGGATTGCCGCAGTTTGAATCTCAGCTTTACCACCCTCAATCTCTGAACCTGCCTCTCTGTGATTCAGCTTTCCCGTCAGTAGAGAGAGAACAGGAACAGCATCTACTGTTCAAGAAAGACAAAAGGAGAATGTGAACTGACAATGTTGAAAGCAAATCCGAGCTCACGATGTCACGAGTCAGCTACTATTTTGCTTATTTGTTATCAACGTATTTTATCTCCCAGTCTTTCCCAGAGGGTTCCATGTATTTAACAAGACATTACCAAGAGAAATTAAAACACCCAGTTCAACATTATTGTGGGTGTCTACCATGAGGAAGAAGAATGGGAAACAGATCTACTTAATCCTTGTCAAAGGGGAAAAATACTAAATTTTTGTTCTATTGTGGTGTCTGTACGTTTGCACTATCAATCAATAATTTAAAGATAACTAATGCATATTTTATGGGCTATCGCTGTGGTCAATCACTAATAATTCCTGAATTTATGTAACTTCAATAAATATTTCATGTCGTTAGCAAAAGATGATCAAGGTGAGGAGAAAGAACAATGGAGGTGGCAGCAGTTGTGTCCATGTCTGCAGAATTACTGGACACACTCACAGGTGACACCAGGTCCCCAGACAGCAGCACCCAGAGACACGGTCCCCCTGTACGGCCGCCAGAGCAGGCAGTCATTGCTAACGACCGATAATGTCCCACAGCACGTCTCATAGTATGCATGGTTCTGTTCTTGCCACTCCCTCGCTCGGATCTCGGCTGGCCTCAGGTGGGCCACTCTGTCCTCTGCCACACTACTTCAATCAGAGCTGGGCTGGTTTCAGGTGGGCTGTGCTGTCCCCTAAATTCTGTGCCCCTCAATTTTTGCACCTGTCCATGCAGATGTCAGTCATGACATCAGTTGGCTCAAACAATACCAGATTCCTCCCACCAGACAACATATCTTCGAGGGCACAGGTAACTCCTTTTCTCCAACTGTGGTTCGAAGGCTCTGAAGTCCACTCACTTGGGAGCAACACCAATGACAAAGACTGCTGAAGGCCTGGGCCCACACTGAGCAGAACACTGCACAGTGCCGACGAGGAGGTCACATCACGTGCATGGCCACTGTCCGTTCAATGACGCACTTCCAGTCTGCCATCACACTTTTGTGCCTGGTGTTATATATCAGATGCTAAGCATTTTAAGTGGATCATGTATTCAGATTCTAACTAATCTGTTAAAATAAAGTAGCATTACACTAAGAAAAAAATATGTATGCTTCGCTTATCCTCCAGGGTTCAATGGAAAGACAGCTTCAGCACTCCTATGCCAGTTGGCCACTATCACAGCATGTGAGATTCTGAGCTCCTATTTCTTCTACAATCATTCCCTTGCATTTCATGCAGTGAGATCACCATGGGTGTCAACCACAGGGCTTTATTTTCACAAATGTTTTTAGGCTCCAGCAAAACCACCTGTCTCTAGCACTTGTTGAGACAATGTAAGCTGTTGGTTAGAGGGGTGTATTTTTCAAAAGTACTTCGCGTACATTATCTCAACTTGCCTCACACATTATAAAGAAATACATTTTTAGGAATTTCTCTCCAACATGTAAAGAGAAAATGACCAGTTTAACTCAGTTATAAGTGAATATGGCATTTAATTACATCTACAACCTCTTGGTCATGCATGAGCAAGTTTTGACTCTCAGTTCAACTCTACAGCTTCTTTGCCTGACTTCATTTTCTCTGTCAGTGCATGCAGGAACCCTGCACTTTCAATCAGCTTTTCTTGCTAGCCACTCCCCACACTCCTTTGTGACATTCTGTCTTCCCAGGAACCCTGGCGGCCAGCCGCTGGCCCAACTGGAAGAGGAGCCTCTGCAGGCGGAATTCCTAGATGAAGGTCAAGGTTTGTCTTCGTCTTCACAAGGCCACTCTCAGATGCATTTCCCCCTATAGTCATCAAAGGCTAAGGTAGAAATTCAAGTGCACATTGATGGTAGATCATCAAAGTCTTTGTTTAATGACTCCTAACAATTCTATATAACTGATATGTTCTGCTTGTATTTTTTTCCAAAACTGGAACGTGCTCGCCTCCATCATTTTTTAATACGGAGCTCTATGGAGCAAAGGCTAAATCCATAACGTCACACTGAAGAGACAGAAAAAGTCCTTACAGGGCCTTCTTTTTATTTTTTTACATTTTTTACACTGACTAGTGGAAGCGTGTTTCTATAAAGAATATGGCTTTTCATATAAGTTTACCTTTTATGCTTTTTGAATAATTCAGATTCTTTCCACGGTGATTTTGTGAGCTCCACTAAACTGGTAAAGATAAAAGGCTTATATTTGCAAAGTTTTAGAGTTTGCTGAGGTTTTTTAAGCTGTTTTGAATATAAGCTACATTGCTGCAAGTGCTTACAGTGATTTTTATCTTTGCATTCTGATTGTAGATGCTGCGTGCCCTGATTTTTGTGTTATTATTTTTGTTAGTAAATGAGATATGTTCTCATTTAGATCTGCTTCTTCATGTGTAGAGTTACCCTCATTAAACACTCTTTCGTCTCCTGACAGTCTGAGCAGCAGGCCATTCAACCAGAATCCCTCCTAGTCAGCACTCCCTGTGCAGCTTTCAGGAGTTTCTCCAGTGCCAGCACCAGCCTCATTATGGAAAACATTAGTACCAGCCCCGCCCCCATTTTTAAGTCATGACAGGAAGTCTGCATCCTCTCTGCAGCAGGTGTCCTGTCCACGCTGGATCGGCCCTAATTTACAACTCCAATTTGCATTTCTTTAAAGAAGAATAAGAAATTAGTCACTCAAGGAAAATACTTGTGTGTGGAATTACAGATTGTCATTTCTTATGCTGTTAAGCCCACAGACACTTCAAAACCATTTTATATAGTAAGTCAACATTTTTATGCCACAAGGCGTGTAGCAGTTTTACATCAGCAACTCTCCACCCTTGTATTTTTTTCAAGACAAATTACATGATAAAACTGGCAGGTATAACACCTGCTGCAGTGGCTTCTAGGAAGTGCTCAAGGACCCAGCCTCACCCCCTGTGTAATTTTTCCCCAAGTGGAGACCATCAGATGTCTTGCTGCTAATCGACAGACTATGCCAGCAGAGGTGGATGTCAGCTGTGTGTGTCAATGGATGGGAAATGCCAACTTCAACTGCAGCCAGACCCCATTGCCTTCCTGGTGTCCACACTCTGATAAGCCAAGGTGCCGATGGTCAAGACCACAGGAAGGAAGCACGGTCTCCACCCAGCAGCAGTAACCTGGTTCTTCACTAAGTGACCCTCCGGAGGCAAGTCCTTCCCAAATCCCACGAGTCTGGAAGTCCACCCATTCTCTGCTGAGCCTTCATCAGAGACCTAACCCTGGCCAAAACCTCAATTACAGCTTTGTGAGAAACTCGGAAGACCAGCACCAGGCTGAGCTGAGCCTACATGTTTCTCTTTGAACTATAAGACCATAAAATTATTTTTTCTTCTTTTGTGATACTTGGAATTGAGCCACAAGCCTCAGCATTGAGCTATATCCCCGGCCCATTTTTGTATTTTTAGTGACAAGGTCTTGCTAAGTCACTAGCTTGTGATCCTCCTGCCTCAATCTCCTAGGTGCTGGGATTACAGGTGTGTACCACTATACCCAGCTAAATATGTATTATTTAAAATCACTAATTTCACGGCGACCTGTTATGCACAGATCATAGCCTCAGATCATAGGCTATGACTTTATTGGATTATTTTTTGCTACTGGGTTTCCTGCATTCCCTACTGATCATGGGTGTTAATCCTTCATAGATGAAAAGACTGTAGCTATTTTCTCTGGCAATTCTATGGGTTCTTTCTGTAATCTCTTGGTCATTTTCTGTGCTACATGGAAGCATTTTATTTTGATATAATCCCATTAGTTGACTTTACTGTTTATTGTTGCTGGGAAAATATCCAAAAGCCCTTCCCCGACCCTCGTCCTGACCTGCTTCCCTGTTTCCTTCTAGAGGTGTCAGAGTTTCATCTATTGCCCTCAGTCATGCCTTGACCCTTAGTCTTTCATTATTTTTAATATGAGGAAAGCTAGGGTCTACTTTTGTACTTCTGTATATGAATAATAGTTTTCCAAGCACCATCTGTTAAAAGAATTATCCTTCCTCAAAGTACAAGGTATGAACAAAATACGCAGTGAATGCTTAAACGGAAACGTTCCATTACAGCAAAAGACACATTACCCTTACTCATCCTCCAGGACAGCGGAAAACCGTCTCTTCCTCCTGGCACATCCTCTCAGTTCCTGCAACAGTGCCAGGCACACAGCAGGTGCTCAAGAAACATGCGCTGATGAAGTCAGTCACAGTTAATTGAAGCAATAGAACCAAAGCTGCAGAATGACCTGGGGCCACTAGGGTGGGCACCAGGACCCAGGTGTGGGGGACAGCAAGCCTCGGGAGGGCGTAGGCAAGGAGGTCCATGAAGAGAGAAATAAACAAGGACAAAGTGAAAAAGGGGGGTAGGGTGGGGAAGGAGGGAAGGGAGGGTAGGGGGAGGGACAGAAAGAGAGTGGTAAAGCCCTTGTCACCTTGACAAGATACATATGTGCACAAAATGCTCAACTCCATTGTAAACCTTGAATTTTGCACATATACATATCAATAAAATGGGGGGGAAAGAGACTGAGGATTCCAGTCTGCAGCTGGGGGACATT
The DNA here is from genome assembly GCA_004027205.1 of Ctenodactylus gundi. NCBI lineage: Eukaryota > Metazoa > Chordata > Mammalia > Rodentia > Ctenodactylidae > Ctenodactylus > Ctenodactylus gundi. The sequence goes on along the minus strand of PVKB01002716.1, from coordinate 224,088 downwards.
CAGGGGTCAAAAAACAACCTGGGATCCCAGCAACTCACCAATGACACTGCAAACAATTACTTCCTAAGGAGTCCTTTGTCATGAGCAGAAAATTTCCAACGTCCAAATAAACAACTCTTCTTTGCAGGGGTAAATGGGAGACAGTTAACACTCATTATGGGCTGAAGTAGCCTCTGATGAAGGAGGTCATTAGCTTTATGATTTTTGCAATCTGAACATTCACTAAAGAGACACCTCATCTTTGTGGTTAATTCACTTTCCTGGCAACATAGTGAAGCCCTGCCATCCATCACAGCCTGCACCTTTTGCAGAATCAGTTTCTTAATCTAAGAAGCAAAAGAGAAGAGCAAATTGGCCAAGTTCAACACAGGGGTTGCTTCTTGTATAAGAAAATTTTGGTGAGTCTCGGAATCCTCCATCTACAAGGCCTTGCATCATCTATTGGCTTTTTTCTTGTGCAAATTTAACCAAAGTTTCCAAACAATGAGGGAATCTGGTCACTTCCTCACGATGAATTCAGCTTTTCTATGTAATTTGGCATTCTGCATAATATATCACACAGAACGCATATATTAATTAGTACAGTTCTTATTTATTAACTGTGCATTAACTATAATCAGAAAACATTGAGTCAGATCATCCTCAATTAGAGCTACAGATGTACTGTCTGAAAACTGGGCTCCCCGGTGCCTCCAAGAAACACTGGGAGAGGGTTTAAAACACCAGCCAGGGGTCATAGAAGAGGTAACTACCTGTGCAGATATTTGATTCCTGCAAATGAATATTCAATATAAGCAAAATGCACATTAAACACTTCTCATCTTCATCTCAATAATTTTTGTGTTTACAAAGAAGAAAAAAGCAGAGGGCTGGACACTGCACGGCTGGAGCAACCTAGATGAGACCCCACCCCCCCCATCCCTGCTGCATGCAGCATTTACAAGGCTGACTCCAAGAGAAGTGGACATTTCCGGAATGTGGAAGAGACTGCTGGGTCTGTCTCTGGAGATTTTCTAGCACTTTCCTTCTCAAAACACATTTCTTGGTCTGACCAGCATTACGATTAACAATACCACCCCCCAACAATCTCAGCTCTGTGTCTTCAGAATCACTACCGGCAAGTGCTTTCAATGTCCTCAGGGGAGGGCTCACGTAGTCAATGCAAAGGTTCTCAGCATCACCTACCTCCACCACGTCCTTTCCCCTGACCTACACCTCTTTCTGAGACCCTCAACACCTCCAGGGTGACTGAGAGCCACCTGCTGCCCTTAAAGGACCCATACTGTCCCCCAAAGATGCCTGGACCTTTGCCCATGGGAATACGCGGCACCACAAAGCTCAAGGTCCAGTTTGGCACAGGGTTATGATCAAGGAGTCAGCCAAAACAGCTGCCACTGCAGCTGCCTCTGCACAGCTATCACGGCAATATGTGCGGATCCGGATTTAGGCTGAAGCAACTATTAACCACTCTCGGTGTCAGCACTGGTCTCAAATGGGGCTGTACCTCTCAGAATTGTCCTCATCTTCTCCCCAATAGTACCTTGAACTCTTAACCAAGAGTTATAAGCTAACATTTGCATCAGGCCCCTCTCTGTCTGAAATCACACACATTTTCATCACATGTTATAGATTCATGCTCTAGTCTGCTGGAATGACATTTACACAAGATCAGATAATAGGTGCTCCACAGTGTGGCCCTCCAGCCTTCTGCTCTGATTCTGAAGTGTCCTAGTGTCATATTTTTATGCTTCTATATTATTTCTTCAGAATTATTTTTAATAAGCACGAAGAAGCCCTACTTGACACTAATATGGGAAAAAATACTAAAAATAAAAATCCTCCACTCTGAAGACATTTATAAAATCATCACTTAGACGATCACTTCATAACACCAAACCCTAGGTTGTTTCTTTTCCTAATTAATATCGATTTTACATGGCCCCAAATGCCTAAATCCAGGTCTCAACTCCATCCCTAACTGCAGCACCAAAAGTTCAGGGGACCCTTTCCACCACGGTCACATTAGCTTCCTAACACTCTCTTTAGACTGCACTTGTGCTGGAAAACCACCACATAACACCAGACTCAGCATGCACTGAATAATCTGCTTTCTTCTTTACAAGATCTTGGGAAAGAAACTTGCACCAGAAAAGGTAAGTGGAAAACTATAATTCTCAAGTAATGGTTTCATTTGCTGTAAGAGAAGTTTAGTTCTTGGGCTCAAATACGTAGTTTAGGTAGTTCAACTTCCATGACCAATATTTAATAATTTGTGGAAAACCTCAGTCTCGGCTGAAGAAGCAAGAACACAAGAGGGCACGCGGTCAATTCTGCGGTTATGGAATGACTATAAGAGTCGTACTTCCCTCAGTCAAGGAGCGGGGAAGTTTCAGGAAAGCAGGCCACTCTCTTTTCTGCCCTGAGGTAGGTCCACAAATACCAAAAGAACGATGCAGTGTCCTGACTGTGGACACAATGCTGTGACCCGCAAGGAGTGAGTCATATTTCTGCAGTGTTTTTCCATTAGCAAGGAAGATTTTTCTCCTTTTACCAGGCATTGATTTACTACATTATGGAGAATATCCAACCCTAAACGCACAGAAACCAATTGTCCCTCTCAATAGGAAACAAACATGAACTCAAACCCCAAAGCATATCAAAGCAGAGATTTGATAAAGGACCCACATGTATGTGACCTCAGTTATGAGACTCATTTATTTGGTAGAGAAAGCAACATTTTCAGTGGAACCCTGAAGAATGCCCCACATCAAAGGACCTGTGGCCAGTAAACATGTGGCTTCTTTTCTAAGTTTGGAAACAAAAAGCATAAAATCACAGAGGAGGTGTGGGAAGTGCAGGGTCACAACAGTGTGGCCAGAGCTCCACGGATGAGCGTCAGACTCAGCAAGGTCCACAGTCATGTCTTCCTGCTTATAGTAAGACACCAAGCCAGAGGACTGACCAGGTGCCCTCTCCATAGGCAAGAGGACACAAAGATGTCTAGAAGCGGCCACGCTTGGCAAGGCAGTTCTCCAAACTCATCAGTCCTCCCCTTCCCAGGAGCACAGTAAGAGAAGGAGCTGTCTGAAGCCAGAACTGTATACCCCATGCGTATCTGTTCTGAGGAAAAAAAGAAAGTCTCCTTACCTTCTCTTTAGAAACATAAAAGTGGGGAATAAGCACTCTCTCCTTCAGTGCAGTCTCAGTTCATTTGCTGTCACTATAACAAAACGCTGGAGTCAAGGTAACTCATAACTGGAGACACCCAGGTAGGCGGCTTAGGTTCCGGGGGCTGCTAAGTCCAGGCACGGCCCTCACAGCAGCTGTGCAGCTGATGCCAGACGGGGCAGAGGTAAGATGGCGACCAGGCACAGTGGGATGGGTCACCTCGGGTTTCTCCTCCACATCGGAAGATATGCTGTCATCATGGGGCCCCACTCTGATGACTTCATCTAACCCACGAGGACTGGCCAAAACCCCTCCTTATACCTCCGATGCATAAGTTTAAGGGTTCAGAGTCCAATATAGATGTGCGAGGGATACAGGCAAACCAAAGTAGACCCTAAGCGTCCCAACCTCCTCTTCCCACAGACTCTGATGGACATTAGATTCTACCTGCTTCACTTTACGGCTTATGTTCGTCCAAAATGGCTCTTCACCGACATCCCACAAAACTGCCTCCTGGTGCTACTAGTACGAAGCCTTTTATTAGTAGATAGGGACTTGTTTTAGATTCATTTGCATGAGGCCTTATAAAAGTACATACAGAAGGCAATCTAAAAGAGGGAAGGATTTAAACTGCAGTATCAATGTTAGCTGAACTAAATAATAATCTCTTTAAGTGAAAAGCAGCTTTTTTCATATTTGCTTTTAAATTTTTTCTGATGATTTTAATTTGTTCCATGCTCACTAAAATGACTAACAATAAGAATCAGAAGCCTTAAAATATTATACTTTCATATATTTTTATTCAAAACCGGCTTAGAGTTCATACATTTTTCTGAATAACTAGTACAAATCTATTTCTCACTAAACTCCAATTCCATTTTTCTTACGGTGCAGAGGACAGGACTCAAGGCTTGCTAAGGCTGAGCACAAACATGACACCTCTGGTCCAATGCTCAAACCTGAGCTAGGTATTTCTCTATTTCTCAAAATGAGTTCAAATAACTTGATTTCCCTACTAATTCTGTAAGGAAATAAGTGATGAGAAAATGTTCAACTCTCCACTTGCCCTCTCCTGTCGTAAGTTTACACTTCCACTACCTGTCAAAAACACAGGCCACCAGGACTGAAGACAGAGGCCCCCCAGCTGTGGCACTCACACAGAGTTCAAAGAGACTCACTGAACTGATTTCTTTCCTTCCCAACTCCTTAGGTGGGGAAATTCAGTATGAGGTATCAATGGACTGTTAACCAGCAACTAGAGGCACCTAATTTAACCTGATGACCTCAGGAAGAACTATGCAAATCATCAGACCTTTGTAAACACATTCATTTTTATAAAAATGTTTACATCTTGGAGAATTCAAACATTTTTTTCAAAACTTCAGAACCATAAAATTACTTGATAAAGTTTTGGAAAGTATCTCCCAGATAAGCTAAGAAACAAAACCAGCCCCTAACATGCAGAAAATATTTTAAATAAAAATTAAAGCTTTTTTCTACAATAATAAATCTATCTTTTCATCTTATCTGCAGTCAGTTTTACTGATAGCATTTCCTAACAGACTAGAACTCATAAATATTCATGTGACTTTTTATATGCATTTTTTTTAACTTAAGTTTGAATTGCTCACATTAGCACTGTACTAGGAAGATCTTTTTGCCTTGTGTCCTTCCTTTGTGTGAGCAGAGAGGGTAAAACTGCAGCGGGCAACACCTGCTAGTCAGTACATCCCTCCTGTGGGCACCATGACCTCGTGGTCTCTGGTCAGAGAGGGTGACTCGGCCCAGGGATCCCAAACAATCAATGGGCTCGAGAAAGGTCGGCATGTGTGTGTCAGAAGCAAAGTGAACCCACAAAATGGTTAGCACACACACATACTACATGCACACACAGATCCATATACAGTATTAATTCTTGCTTCAATCGTGCTAATAATCAGATCTAGAATACATACTACTCTGGCTCTTACTTTTAAAAAATCTAAAAAGCAAAACCCAAGGGATCAAACTATCTCCAAGCAACCCAGCTAGATCCCAGAAGAAAATGCAAGGATGTTACACGGTATAAACATACAAACATACAGTGATCATACTGGCAACATTCACAACGTCTTGCCCCTAACAGAAAATTACAAGACTTGCAAATGAGCAAAAAACTGCCTCATTAATGAGGAAGAAAATCAATCTACTGACACCAAGCCAGAATGGAAAATGGGACGACCTGAAAATAGGTAACTTCTTGTAAACATCAGAGAACCGAGGTCACAAAGAAACAGCCTCCCTGAGCTCTGGGGACACAGGTCCAGTAAAGACATGACATTATCAGATCTATTAAGACACAAACCACAGAACAGACAAAAAACTGTCAAGTCAAACTTAAAATTATGAGAAACTATTATGTTTAAGCCATCTACTTACGCAATGCCAAATGTGAGAAGATAAGCTCAAATGCTATTTATCATTAATTAGTTTCAATAAATTAATGTACTGTGTGGCTAAACAAATCAAGTTATTTATGAGATGTAATTCAAAAATGTATGTGGCTTTTCCCAGGTGAAGGTTTGGCTGTATTTGGCACTCTGCATTTGTGGATAACTTAGGAGAAGAGAACCAAGAAGAAAAACTAAAAATAATTCCATTGGTTGTTTTCAGGTATTACGAATAAACAGTGCTTTTATTCTTAATGCAAAGAAGGGTGTGGGCAGCTACAATGAAGCATTCTGGCAGAGAGCACACATGGTAAGCTCTGCTACTAGGAATTAGAAAACATTAGATCTGTTCCATAGTAACCAAAGATGATGGGTGAAATTTTAGCAATATTTCACCATATAGTCAACAAGATGTCTTAGATACCCTATAGGACACACAGATTCTGAAAGAAATGATATCGATTTTTTTCTGTGTGTTTCCTGTAATGTGCCATCAAAGCTTTCAGGAGTCCAAAGCGACTCTAGTTCTATTTGAAAGAGTCACACATCTGTGACATTTTTAGAAATTAATAGTAAGAACTGACAAGTATTCTTGCTGTTAAAATATATGTAAAGAGATATTTTTGGCATCCACCCCTTCTTACATTCTTCTTTTCACATTATTCCAAAACTATATATTTCTTGACAACGATCCAGGGGTAGAAGGGGCAAAATTACTGATTAAAAATTTCTACTACCTCTGCCACTGTGCACTGCCATGGATCTGAATTCTGACACACCTTCCATGTCCCAGTACCCTATTTTTAAAACTATGTTTCACATTTAACAGAAATATCTATGGCAGAGAAAAAGAGACTTTTTTAAAAAAATCTTCTTCCTTTAGTGTTCTTTAAATTTGAAAAGCCTGAGGCAATGTCTATTGCCAAGATCTGGGGTAGAGGAGAAATGCGCTCATCCACTGTGAAATGGGAGAAACTTCACTAGGAGTATAGTTGCTTTTAAGATAAGTATAGAGTGAACTTAAAACAATTTTAAATAGCAAACAGATATAGAGATTTAAATGCATGAGTTGGAGGCTCTGAGCTTACAGTCAGTCAATTAAGACAGGTTGGGAGATACAGAATTTTACAAAGTATGAGTATGATTCACAGAGTGAATTTGGGAATTAGCAAATATTACAGTAAAAGGCACACTCACACGACTTCCCTCAAAATCTTCCCTGCCTTTGGATACACTTATCCCAAAATCCTCTTTCCTCAGGATCTCTACTTGTACCTTGTGGGCTGCCTCAAGACCTGAATTGATTCTTCCAACTGTTGACCTTTCGTGGGTATTGTGAATTTGATGAAGAGCCAGAGGTCACAGAGTGCCATTGTCACATTTTTATGAGGCTGCCTTTCCTCAGGACGGCACTCAGTAGTAGCACTCACTGTATTTCTGAGCGTACTGCACAGGGACACTCAAAAAAGAGGACTTCCAGAACTGGTTCAGAAAGTGGCAACCCTACTGTGTGTGTGTTCAAAGGGTCAGGGGTTATTTTAAGGAGATTCCGTGCATCATTTTCTGTAATAATTTTTAATCAAAACATTCTATTTTAATCATGCCTCTTATATTTCAGAAATTCACTGAAGTTATGATGACCTTCTGGGAATATTTCATCAATGAATAGTCTTACATTGGGAAATCACAGATTAAGTTCAAAAAAAATCATTCCTACTCACGTATGTAAGTCTGAATGCGAACTGTTGGAGTGAAAGCTAAACGTTGCTGCAATGCACTGTGAATAAGATCATTGCTTTCTCAGACTTGTAAGTGATGTAAGGATATCTGGAAATGCAACACTGAACTAGGTTTTTCTAAGATTTTTTTCCAGTTTTTCATTGTCATAGTTGAATTAGGTACCAACCTCTACAAGGTTAAAATGTTTGTAACTAAGACCCATAGTTTGAGAGGGTTAAACGTGATGTCACTAACCACATAGAATAAGAGAGAGAGAGAAAGACAGGTGAAGGAAGGAATGAAGAAAGGAAGAAAGCGAATCTTTGGAATGAGAATGGAAAAGCTCCAGCTTTCCTTCAGGTTGGTTCTCTACCTGTTCCTCAGCCATTCTTCAGAAACATAAAGTAACAGATCACAGGAACACATTCCTGACCCTTGACCTCAGACAAACCACTAAAAAGTGGGATCTTGTAATACATCTTGTTATAGTCAAAACTAAAACGCTTTTATCTGTGTGTTTTTCCTCCTGCAAAATCTACTGGGTTGTCAGGGGACTGCCTGTGCTCCCACAGCCTTATCACTCAGAAGTATTAAGATGACTCAATTTTCCTTCCTGGTTCTCATAAAGTAAGCTTTTGCCTTCCTCTAAAAGAAAGTAGTAAAACCTTCAGGAAGTAAGATGCTGCCGGCCATATTCCTGGCTAAACGCAAGGAGGGTGCCCAGGCCCAAGAAAAGCCAGACAGAACTCAGGACTGCTTTTAACCAAATAAGTAACTTGACACTGAAACACCCTTCGAAATCACTCCGAAGATCTCTGCTTTTGAGTAGCTACAGTTACATCCTTTCAGATAGAAATCATGTAGGTATATTCTGGACCTCTGTTGCCCATTTCAGATTTTACACTGGGCCTTTCCCCTTGCCCTGCTTCCAGTCTCCCTTGCTCACTCCAATCTCGATTCTCTCTGAATTCTCCCTCTACGATAGCTTCTGTCCTTCCATCAGGTACATACTATGTGACCATACATGTGTCCTAAACCCTCCTTTGATGCCAGGGATATCACTGATTGAACAAGAACCTCTTCTCCCTCGAGGATGTCTTCTGCAGACATAATCAACAGTGAAAATTAATGATCCCATAGGACAAAAAGAAGTATGTACCAGGGGAGTGTGAGAGCCAGTAGGTGGCGAAAGCAGGGGGTATGGATTGTAATTTTACATACCACTGTAAAAGCATACCCAGTGAAAACAGCATTAGGTAAACCTTAAAAGAGGTGAAGTGATCTGCATAGGTATCTAGGGGAAGAATGTGCCAAGCCTAGGCAGAAGCCAGTAAGGAGACACCGAGTAAGGAACAAAACTGGCCTGGCTTGAGGAAGACAAAGAGGGTCCCTAAGCCCACAGCTCAGGGACAGGAAGGTGAGTGACGCCAGCAGGCAAAGGTGGGGTGGGGAGGGGAACATAGACTAAACAGCCTAAGCCCATACAAAGGCAGGGCCTTTTCCTCTGAACCATGGCGGCCAATAAAGAGGATCAACATGATCTGTCTTTAATCTTCAATCTAGTATCACGAAAACAGGTCTCAGAAACAGGACCTACTAAGAAGAGCCTGAGCGCTGGCACAGTCGAGGGAAGAAACAACCAGGCTTGGACCAAAGGGAGGCCTGATCCTTGCGTTATTAAATGATGAGGACAGGTTGAAGTCGGGCCCAAAAGGCAGCAGGGTGACTAGGATGAAGAGGCAGGAAGAGCCAAGGTTCTGGACCCCAGAGCCATGGTCCAGGCTCACCTCACGGGTGTGGAGAAGGGAAGAGGGGCAAGATGAGTCAGCTTTAAAAATAAACATGAGATTACATACTTTGACTGGATTGTGGATGGTGTAACTAGAAAGGAAAGGAAAGAATTTAAATACTAGGGGATGCAGGTGCAGCTCAGTGATTAGAGCATTTGCCTAGGAAGCACAAGTTCCCAGGTCGAACCCCTCAGCACCATGTAACAGCTGCACACTCATAATCCTAGCACTCAGGAGACTGAAGCAGGAGGATTGATGTGAGGTCAAGGCCAGCCTGGACTACACAGTGAGACCCTGCCCCCACCCACCCACCCGCCCCCTCCAAAAAATTAAATACCAAGGTTTCACTTGTGAGGCAAGTCATTTTATCTTCCTGGTTTTCAGTTTATGTGTCCGAGGAAGTATAGATTGTCTACCTATTAAAATGTGATGAAAAGAATTTAATCAGACAGTGTCAAATGTCCAGCTTAACTCTCATTTTTTTCTTAACAGTCAAACAAATAAACTAAACTGAGGTAATTTTTAAAAAAATGAAAAGTGTATCATTAAGATGCTCCACATAAACAAACCAATTCAACAGCCCAACTCAGACATTTTTATATACAGCTTTTAACATTTTTTGTCTTAGGTTTACAATCCCTACATTATCTCTTCCTATAAAAAAAAGTTGCCCCAAATTCATATGAAATGCGTATTTTCTTTGAGACAGGGTCTCATTTTGTAATTCATTCTGCAGTCTAGGCTGGCCTTGAATTCATGGCCATCCTCCTGTGTCAGACTCTCAAGTTCTGAGGTTACAGGCATGTATCACCACACTCAGTCTGTGTAGTGCTCAGGAATTGAACCCAGGGCCTTTCACATAACAGGCAAGCACTTTAACCACTGTGCTATTCCTCCAGCTCCTGAAATGAGTATTTCTACTGTCTGAGACTAACATGACAGGAAGCAGCTCCAAGTCCGTATACCATATTGACAGTTGAGTCTCTACCATGGTTTCTCTTAAGGTGAAACCAAAGGGACACACCCATTAGGAAAGAAAAATACAAACTCCAAGATGCAGTTCGGTTATAAGAAGACGGTGCTATCAGGGAAACTGGAAGCTACATTCTGAGAAGTGGCAAGGCTTGACTAGCTGTCCCAATGGACATGTCTCTTGCCTCATTATGTCTGCTTTAGAGATTCCTAAAGTCTATTCCTTAAGTTTTTCCAACAAGCTTAAAGTATATTAAACATTTTCCAAGATTTTAAGTTATACCATACATAGTAAATGAATATCTGATCAACACAGCAAAGCATAAATTGTCTTTCAGCTTGTTCCCAAGTTATAAATCTAATTTATATATATGAGGTTGTAACATTCAGAATATTAGTAAACTGCTTTTAAATGATTACAGATACTAGTTGGTACCTTCAACATAATATCATCTACCAAAACACGATTCAAGCCACCTTGTGTACAGTGAAACTTGGGAATTAGTGGAAATGATGGCAACGAAGGGGACCAGATGTCAACGAAAGACCCACAGGAAAAACAAATTGGTGTTGGGTGGATACTGAGTTCTACAGAAAGGAACAAAACGCACTTGATGGTCAAGATGTATGTGGACACATAGGTGTGCATCTTCAAATGCCTTTACATACTTTAAATTCTTATGAGATAAAATGACTACAGAAAGAAAACATAAACCCTAGCATTAGAAATATAGCTTATGTGGAAATTAAACTATGGTAACAATAGATGGAAAAATGGACAAGACTATTATGTACTTGTCACATTCTTTGTGAAGTGATATAAAAAGTTAATATAGCAAACCTTAATATAGCAACTATTTTTAAGAGAGAAAAGAATTATTTCTTCAAATAAAATGTAACACTAAAAATATGTTCAGTCCGAAGAAGGCAGGAAAAGAGGACAAAATAAGACAAAGAACAGATGGAACAAATGAAAAACAACTTGCCAGAATATAGACTTAAATGCAGCTATATCAATAATCACACTAAATATAAGCGTTCTACTTTCCAATGAAAAGGTAAACTTTCAGGTTGTGTAAGAAAATCAATAATACCATGTCTCTAAGAGAGTCACCTATAATAGTTACTCAGGCTCAAAAAAAAAAAGAATGAAAAGAAATACATCACAGAAACCTTAATAAATCTTCAACGGCTATATTCACATCAGAAAATGTATACTTCAGAACACGACCGCAGCCCACGGTCCAGAGAAACATTTTGTAATCACAGAAGTTCAATTCATCAAGATATAACAATTCTGAAAGAATATGGCACAAGAACTCAGAACTACATGATTCAAGAACTGATTAAACAACAAAGGAAGTATGTGGATCCAAATTTATCAGGCACAGCCCTCCCAGCTTCCCTCTCAAGGCATGATCATAGAGCCAACATAAAATCAAAAAATACAGGCCAGACCAGCACACAACAGCCAAGCAATGTGACCCAACTGGCAATCGGACCCTGCAGCATGCATTCGTGGGATGGTCATCACAATGGCACATTGTGGGGACAAAAAAGTGAATGCATAAAACATGACATTAATTAAACCAGACAGAAGTACATAGAAATTGCTAAAAAGTCTAAAAATTCTCAAATATTTAGAAATTAAGTCACATAATTTTGAATAATACCAGTGAGTCTAAAAAGAAATTGCTGAGGAAAATCACCAAACACACGGAGCAAGGGACACTGGGTCTGTGTGACAATGGGAACTCATGACAATGAGCCCCCCACGTAGCAGTACTGGCTAAGGGTGGCCAGTGCAAGGCTCATAGGTTCCACAAGTGATACCACCAGGTGTACAGCAAAGAACCAAAGGGCTCGGGAAGTGCTGAAATGGCGAACATGTCCTCATCTCTGATGCCAGTGATGTCTTAAAATCAAAAACCTAAAAATATCACAAGAAAGTCTTCCATAGAAAAGAATTTTTCTACCAACAGCTACAGGAGAAAGAAACATTCTAGTTCTTAGGCTAAGAATAAGACCAGCATATTCCAGAAACAAAAAGGAATTTCCCCAAGCCAATAAAGAACATTTATGAAAAATTCATGACAAAAAACCTCAAAGTTTCCCTTTAAGATAAAAAACATTAAAGTATATACTCTTTCAACATTTCTATTGTACATTGCAGTGGAAGTTGTAGCCAGTGCAGTAAAACACTAATAAAACTATGAAAAAAGTTGAATAATGTAAATATTTCTATATTTGTAGTTCATGTCATATATTTAAGAAACTAAAGAAATTTGAAAAAAAACAAGTAGATCTACTAAGTGATTTTTATAAGATTTTGAGATATCAGGACAGAATCTAAAAGTATACCTAATATACCAGCAACAGAACACTGTAAAATAAAACTGTAAAAAGCAAATTTAAAGCCATCCAAAAACTTAAAACTTTTAAAAACCCACTAAGCTCCACTGTCTGATACCAGTGTTCTCAAAGGCAACCTGCAGGTACAGCATAAGCTCATAAAATTCCCAGGGGACATTTTTAGCAGATGTGAGAAGCTGGATTTACAAGTCATGGGAACATGATATGAATAGCCTAGAAATGGAGCTGAGTGGAGAACGGGATATATTTACATTTATACAATAAGTAACAGAAACACAAATAACCTAGAACACAGTGATCAGAATGAAACAGGTACGAAGAGAGTTAGGTAGACCAACAGAAAATCTAAAGTGAAGCCAAATGTATGTACAACACAATGACTTTTGACAAAATTGCCAAGTTGAATCAATGGAAAGAAGGCCTTCGAACCAATCGTATTACAGAAAAATTAAACATCAATAAGAGGAAAAATGAAAATTCACACTACTGCACACCAAATCTAAGAACCAAGTTGAAATGAGTCACAGACACTAAAGCCATGAGAGAAAAAAGAAAAAAAAAAAAAGGCACACAAAACAACGAGTTCTTTGTTTTGGCCTCTTTTGGATATATTCCCAGGAGGGGTGTCACTAGATCGAAGGGGATATTTATTTCTAGTCTTTTGAGAGATCTCCATACTGCTTTCCAAAGTGGTTGTATGAACTTACTTTCCCCCCAGCAGTGCAGGAGCGTTCCTTCTCCTCACAGCCTCACCAGCACTGATTACTATTTGACTTGTTGATATAGGCCATAGAGACATATGTATACCCATGTTCATAGCAGCACAACTAACAATACCTAAAATATGGAAGTCACCAAAATGCCCATCAACAGACCAATGGATACACAAACTGTGGTATTTATACACAATGGAATACTATGCATCAATAAAGCCCAACAGCTTGGAGGCTTTTACAGGCAAATGGAAGAAACCTGAGACCATCATGCTTAGTGAAGTGAGTCAGAAGCAGAAGGTGAAACATCGAATGGTCTCTCTGATACGAGAGTCCCAGATCACAACTCCTTTGGAACTTAAAACAAAAAAACGAAGTGAAACAGGGGGGTGGTGGGGGAGGGAGAGAAGGGTTGGGTAGGGGGAGGGACAAAAGGAGAGTGGGAAAGTCCTTGTCACCTTGACAAGATACCTATGTGCACAAAATGCTCAACTTCACTGTAAACCTTAAATTTTGCACTAATACATACCAATAAAATGGGCGGAAAAACAAAAAAGCAAAGAGTTCTTGAAATAAAAAGTAAAACAATTCAACAAAAATGTTGAAAAAAATCACACTTTGGGAAAATTAAAACTTTGTGATCGTTGAAAGTTACCATTAAAATAAAAAGTAAAAATAAAATCAATCCTTATATGGGGAAGAAAAAGCTTATTAATCTCCATGCATATTTTTAGCAAAAACTCGTACCCAGAATATATTAATAAGTTCTTCTACCTCAGAGGAGAGGCAGCGCAAACTAATTGGGCAAAGTTTGAGCATGCATTGCACCAACATAGAAAGGTAAAAGATCAGTAAGACACAGAAAGTACAGTCTCATCAGATCGGAGACACAAAAGAAATATAAGTTAGGCAGGACCCAGTGGAGCTGTCAAAATGTATCATGACTATCACGGAGTTTTGGTGAGAGCTGAAGCCCCGGACCATTTACCTCGGCTCTTGGGAAGACGAAACAGTAAATAAAGCCATTTTTGGAAAACAACACATAGCCTCTCAGAGAGTGAACCGACACTTCTGTCCACACTGTCCAGCCATCCCACCTCCAGGTCAGCAGTAATGGGACACTCCTCACGCAAAGATGTGTGCACACAAGCTTACAGCACCTCAGTGCTCTGAGGATGAGCCCAACAGCCAAAGGCCAAGTGGGCAACTGTGAGGCAAGCACCCAATGGGCCAGTGGTCGGCACTAACAACTAAGGCAGAACCGGTAAACATGAGTCTCAAGATGTGATTCTGTCAAGACAAGCCAGGCATAAGAGAATACATCATCTATGAAATCACACAAAAGTCAAGAACAAGCAAAATTAAAATTGTACATGTATTTTCTTGTGGCTTTTGTCATTTAGAAATTGCAGGAATGACTGTATTCTAGATTTTTCATATTAGAGAAACCATTTGACATTGAACCTTCTGTGTCTGACTCACTTCAATGAGCATGATGGTCTCAAGTCGCATCCATTTACCTATAAAAGCCTCAAATGTATCTGTCTTTATAGACAAGTATTACTCCATTACCAGTGGTTGTCAGGGTCTAGGGAAGGACAGGGTTCATGTGAGTGAATGTGAGGAAATTTTTGAGATAATGAAACTTTTCAGTTTCTTCAGCATAGTATATATTTCATAGAAGTCTACTTAAAAGAGATGTCAAAGCCAGGCATGGCTCCTTTGCACTCTGAGGCAGGAGAATTACCAGTTCAAGTCCAGTCTGAACAACTTAGCACTTTGAAGAGACTCAACTTAAAATGAGAAATAAAATGAGCTGGGGAGATAGCTTATTGTGAAGGCTCTGGGTTAAATCCCCCTACTTTCAAAAAAAAAGCAAAAATCTAAACATAACCATCTATTATAAAATTAGTCTGTGTTCCATAAATTACATTACCTCAAACTCACCCTGATTTCTATCTCTGATATGGCAAGAAAAATGTTTCTAACACAGAATAAATACAGATAAATATAGATGAGAACAGACCATCATATTGTTATATGATAAAAATTGCCATAAACAATGTCAGTGAGTTTGGGACATCAAGGCAGCCCTAACTGCACATAGCATAACAAATGACCCAAAAAGGACTTCAAGAACTGGCTCTGACTGTGGCAAGGATTGCAAGAAAAAGAGGGCGAGTTCTGAGTGTGGGTTAATGGCAATGTGTCCTTTACTGTAATAAAATAATTTTAAAACCGAAACATTCATAGATTTTGTGATCACAGGTCATGTCCCTTGCCACATAGGTAACCTATGTGTCATCCTCTTACAAATCCCACGTTAGTCTCCAGTTCTTTCTCTAGAAAAACCATACCTTTAGAGCAAATGTATCACTTGCAAAGCAAAACTATTTTCATGCTAGAATAGCCTTTGGGACATGGCTTCTCGCCTCAGCAGCGCGTGTCCCCATGAGGCCTGCCCTGCTCGGCCATCGGGGGCCAGCGGGTGCTACTGGGAGAAGAATCACCAAGTCCAGATTCTGGTTCTGGTTTCTTGCCACTGACTTTTCTTTTTCATAAAAAGAATAGCAAGATCCTTGTTCTAACTAATCCACAGGACAAAGCCAGAGTTCCCCAGGCAACTTTCTCGGGGCTCAGCTGTGCTGGGGGAGGCGCCACGTCAGCAGGACTGGCCAGCACAGCCATGTGAGTGTTGGCGCAGAATAACGAGTCCTTGCTTATTCTGAGATAGTAGGTGTGGACCAATTAAGGCAGGTGTTCTGCCGGGAGTCAGCTGAGACTGTATGCTTCTAAAATCCTGCAGGCATCCCAATGCCTGGTTTGGACAACGGTCTTCACAACCAGTTTTCAAAATTAAAAAGTCTGCTGTCTTTCCTTCTGATGGTGAAGCTCTGTTATGTTAAAATACCCTGAGAAAGTAAGAGTGGTAGGTGTTGGTCCTTGGCAGTCAGCTTCCAAGTTTTGCAACTCACCACAATCACCTGAGAAGACTTAAAAATGCCCAAGCCTGTCCAGCATTCTTAAATCTGCTAAGTGGATTCTTGAACCACCTCAGCTGGCCCATGTGACTATACTCCTGTGGCAGCTTCCAGAACCTTCTCCCCAGTGGCTCTGCCCCGCTCAGCCCCACTCTTTTCTAGCTGCAGCTGAGCTGCTGCTGAAACTCCCGCCTAAGAGTCCTGCGGCTCTGAGACAGGACCTCAGCCTGGGGAACACGCTTCCTTGGGAACTGCAGCTGTGAGAGTCGTGCACAGCCATCCTTTCTGTGGGATGGAGAGGCCTCAGCAGGAGGCCGCCATCTCCCTTAGAGAATCCATGCATCCTGGGTGAAAATTCCTCATTCTCCCTACACTGTTATTTTTTATTCTTTCGGTATTCATAATTCTACTCTCCAGTTTTCACATTTACCCAAATGTATTTGTGCATAGCAGGGTTCCCTCAATGTCAGAGACACCCTCCCCTACTGAATCATCACCTGGCCCATTCTCCTCACTGCGCTCTGCGAGGCGTCAAGAGCAGATCTCTGTTCCTCAGCCTCCAGGCATCGTGGCTACTGGACTGAGTCACCCATCAGAAGACATGTCCGGGAAAGCATCCGTCTCCACACCTTACCCGAAGCCGCAGGCTCTCCTTAGAATGACCCTGCATTCTCCTGTTGGGCTTGTGAGTACAAGCTCACATTCCACGTTCTGCTGAGCTAGAACCAACCACCGTGAGGCCTGTCCACTTTCCAAGGCGAAATGATCACTCCACCCTTTGAGCCTCACTGGGCAGTTCACGCTTCCACTAAAGAGCTTAAAACTCCCTTAAGCTGTCAGGTTAGCCCCTGTGCCCCAAGCTCTCCTCAAGGGGCTATAGTTACTCAGAGGTACAAGAGGCATCTGCCACACCCCCATACCCCCAGTCCCCATTGTTGTACCAACTTTTTACATGACACACATTGACCCAATGAATTAAAACAGATTTTTTACAATAAAATCATGAGATTGGCATTATTCGGGTTCAAATTCTAAATCTTCTTCTACTAGTAGTATCTTTTTTGAAAACATGTAAATTTTCTAAGTTTAAATGATCCCACTCATAAAACACGACGTAAAAGGCACCTTTGGGTGATGTTGTAAATGACTCTGTGTGCATAAATGAGCTCCCAGAGCACCTGTCCCCCCAGCGTCACCCCAGTACACATGCTCAGGGGAGCTGAGCGCCAGAGTCACCTCTGTCCCCAAGCCCTTCCCCAGGCCACAGCTTCCTACCCCCTCTCCAGTTCAACCACGCATCGCTCCTCAGCAACCCTCTTCCTATTCCACAGGGTTACTGAATTACGATGGAAAGTAGAGTTTATTTTCAGCCATGTGCATAGATTGCAAAAGAGCCACAGATATACCACTTAAATTACAGCATTAGACTGTTAAATTAATCTGCACCTGGCAACTGTCAAGGGAAGAGCGGGAAAGCAGAATGCACACCCTGAGTCTTGCTGGCTTCCAGTCCTGCTGGCTGCCTCTGTCCATGTGAATTTCAGAACCCTAATGTCTTGGCGGGAAGGCGCTGGACTTGGGGGCAGCAACGACCCACTCTCCGGCCTTTCCCACTTCCCTGGCATAGTCATGGATGGAGGTAGTCACTGTGACTGCCTCAAACTTCGAGGGGCTTCATGGAGCTATTTACCAGCCTAGCAGTTGGGGTACAGTTGAGAACAAATTTTTGTTAATTTTTAAATTTGTAGATGGCATTGAGGAAAAAGGATGAAAAGAACTGAGCACCTTTCTTGAAAAGAAAGAGCAAATAAGTTTGCACCGTTTGACACCTGTTCTGAATCACATGAAGAATGAGCCGCATAATCTGTGTTATAGATACAGCCTTGCGGACTTCACAGGAACCTAGGGCAGACAGCAAATGAGTCCAAGGGCGCAAGCCCCACTTTAAGAACTAATTTGGGGAAGACAACACTTTAATGGTTTGCCTTTTTATTAAATAAAATACTAAATATATTAACAATTCTCTGAAGAAAAAATAAATATATATGTATGACCAGAAGTCTAGTCAGTTAAAAAAATAAAAGGAAATCCTTATTGTAAGTGACTCTATAAAAACACTAGTGATGCTCACCATGGATTGTGTGCCCAAGTTATTGCACTTAGGTTTAGTATGTAGGTTTCAACTAATAAGTTTCATTGCAGTAAGCTTTCTGTAGCCATTCCTTCACACAGGTCTTGATTACACGTGCATGCTTGAGAGATTGATATTCACCTTTATGAATATATATAATGTATATGCAATATGCAATACACATATGTAATATGCATATATTCATAAAGACTTGAACATAGTAAGTGCTCAATAATCAGTTCCCAATTTAAAAATACTTTGACCCATTCATAGTAAAATGGCTAGATGGACGTATTTTTACAAAGTCAGAAATAATGCATTACCAGTAAATAGACATTGCAAGAAATGCTAATCGCAGCTAATAGGAACTTAGATCTACACAAAGACAAACACAGCATTGAAACAAATGCTAAAATAAAGAAAAGTATACAAGGCAATTTTTCTTAATTATCTTAAATGACTATCATCTATAAAAAAGAACAATCACACCATTTGCAGAAATGAATGGGACTGGAGAGTGTCACGTCTAGGGAAAGAAGCCAGCCTCAGAACCAGAAAGTCAAACACCACACTTTCTCTTACACAAGCAAGTTAAAAAGTAATGACTTAGGATAATGGGAAACGAACAAGCGCACTTCAAGAGCTGGGAGCGGTCAGGGGACAGGATGCCAGAGATGAAGTTCCCCTAACCATGCTGTATCTTGTATCAATCCACCAAAACGCTTCTCATTACTCTGACCTGCTAACACGCACCAATGAAAACACCATTATCTAAAGCCAGGAGTCGTGCAAAACTGCTCAGTGGGTTCTGACAAAAGTGTGTGAATCAGAGGTGTGACAGTAACAGCGGGAAAGAGGAAGGGGAGGGAGCAGCAACACGCCATCCCCGCGTCCTTCTCCCGCTCTGACGGCGCCCTTCGCAGTCAGGGCCCGCAGTGTGTTCTCTGGTCAGCTTTTAATGCTAGGTAGGTCTATTGATTTTAGCTCTGTGGTTACCATCAACCTTATTTAAAAAAAACATATTTTGGTTATAATGAGCTTCTGCAATAACAATTTAACGTTGATTATAAGGATAGAAGAGCTAAAAATAACCCTAAAACCTTTATATTTTCACTCCATTCCTCCTTACATTTCAAAATGTACACCTTTCCATATTGCCCATGTCTTAACTTATTATAATGATTTTTAATTATTAGGGATTTTGGTCTTCATAACTACAACTATGGTTTACGGGCCATGTCTACAATGATAGAAAATTATACACTTTTAATTTTATTTTGAGACAGGATGTCATTAAATTGTTAAATTCAAACTTGTGGTCCTCGGTGTGGAGAACCGAGCTTGGAGGAATTGCTTTTGCAGTTATTTTCACCAACGAGTTTGGTGCTTTCTGGTATTATCTTCTTAGTCATTAGCACAGCTTCCTTTCCATCTGAAGAAACTACTTTTAGTATTTCTTGTAGGAAAGAAATGGCAGAGATAAACTCTTCTAGTTTGTGTTTGTAAATATCTCCATCTTCTACATCTGAGTTTCCTGAGCATGATACTGTTGGCTTGTGATATTTTCTCCTTCATTATTGTGACAATCTCATGTGACACTCTCCTGGCCTTTAGTTTCTGCTAAGAAGTTGGCACCTTAAAGTCTTGTTTCTTTTATTTGCTTTTTTGAGAACCTTCTCTTTCTTTTTAGTCTTTAAAGCTTCATTACAATATGTCTTGGGGTACATTTGGCTGAGCTGCATCTGACTGGAAACTTTTGACCTTTCTATATTCCTGGATACCCTTTCTCTAGATCTGGGGACTTTGCTGGTAACACCTTTCTGCATAAGGCGTCTACCCCTTGGGGATTCTGAAGCCTTTCTTGACCGTTAGTTCAGAATTAAGCAGGGGAGTTGATGGTTGTATGCTTCCACTCGGCTCTCGGGTGGCCAAGTGCCTCACCGAAGGGTAACCAATTCAGCTTCCACAGGACCCTGCCCTCTAGGCCTTCCCATGAAGGGACTGGCCCATCTGCAGCATCTGCTACCGACCTAGTTCCTTTTTCCTGCAGTGGACAATTATATCCTCATACTGTGCTGCATGGAGTTAGGGTGGAATCGGGTGGGCATTGTCCTGATACCAATGTCATAATATTGGGTGACATTCAGAGCTGCAGCCAGCCAAGAGCAACACATCACTGGAGCACAACAGAGGCCCATGGCCCCTGCTGAGATGGACTCAAGCAACCACTGTCCAGTGTCAGAAGCCATGGGTATTCCACCTGGCATATGGGAGAGGGCAGAAGGAGGCTGTGTCTGGGGACATACACCCGTGGAAAGGGACAAGTAAGACTGGCCCAGAGTTAACTGTCCCTTGTCCCAGCCCAGCTCCAGGGCAGACCCGGAAGGTTCCTCTGTAGCTTAGGGGTCTGGGGCTTGACCCAAGGTTATTTTCACTATGTTAGGTGCAGCATTGAACTTTAAATGAATTATAAAAGTTAATGTAAATCCTAACTTACAAGTAATAATAATGAATAAGAAGATTTTTAACCTGAGTTTAGATAATATATTAGATAAGACACAAAAATGAGCTACATAAAGTTAATAATTTGGACTTTAATTATTAACACAAAATACAAACATGTCTTGGGAAAACATTATTGAAGAAATTAGAAACAATGATTGGAAGAGGTTAGTCAAACAGACATCCAACAAAACACTCATACACAGTGTGAATATGTATGTGCGTCTGTGTGTGTGCGTGTGTGTGTACATGTGTAATTATAATGGAACAACAAATCAGTAAAAGGGCGTAAAATAAGAAATTGCTCAATTCCTCAAAGATGAAGCAGAGAGCACACAGAAGCCCCTGTTCAGAAACTTGGCATTACTATTTAGATATATAAAAATGAAGATACCTAAGACATACCCCTATATACATATAAAAGTGGCAAAGCTTTGAATATAATGCTATCATCACGCTCAGAGGCCTGATGTGCCGACGCTGGACCTCTCACATAATGCCAGCTAGGATGCAAACGGGTAGAACCTCTTGGGAAAACAACTTGTCAGAGTTTCTATGACCTTTAGCGTACTTTTACCAGGTAAGTTACCCCTAAATATTTACAAAGAGAAATAAAAAGTATGTTCACACACACACACACAACTTGTAACTAAGCATTCATCTCAACTTTATTCACAATCACCAACAACTGGTCACCACTCAAATTCTCTAAAGTTACAATTTAATAAACAAAACTCTTAACTAGAGTGGAGTATAAGGAACCCCTACTATGCAGTCACACAGGTCAACTCCAAACGTGTTAGACTACCGGAACAGAGCTGGTTTCAGAAAGCTGCATAGGAGTGTTTTATCCATGCGTTATTGTGGGAACCGTAAAATCATGAGACTCGGGCTGGGTGTGCAGCCCCATGGCAGCACATGGACCTCACATGCTTGAGGCATGGAAAAGGAAAAAAAATCCTGCAAGAGTTTACTTCAGCGCAGTGGTACAAGCAGTTTCCAAGAGCTGACTGTGGGGAGGAAGATGAGTAAAAGAAGGGCGGGATGCTGACACGTGGTGGAACTGCTCCGTATCTTGATTTCCGGGGTGCAGACATAATTATATGTTTATTAAGTTCATAAAACTATCGACTTAAAAAGTAAATTTACAGTATGCAAATTGTATCTTAATAAATCAGATATTAAGTACATTAGACATTAGCATGTGTTAATAAGCTGGCCAAATATTTTGCCTCTCTTAACACACATTAGAAAGAGAGATAAATGTCCCTTTGAAAATGTGTACCAAGAGGCTCTGCATTTTAGAGCCGGCATCAAAGCTGAGTATCTAATGCTATTAATTTTCTCTGGCTCAGCTCTCAGTACCCTGGAGCCTCCTAAATAAATAGTCCCTGCTGAACGGCTGTTCTTCAGAGTCCTGCAGCGCAAAGTTTAGAAACCATTGACTGGAAGGAGAAACTGCAAACTATAATTTTTTAGAGGCAGAAACAAGCCCCTAGCACTGTGTCCTGTGGCTTAATCTAGAAACGTAACTACCATCCAGAGGAAGTGCAGCCAAGACATCAGAGACCTGTGAGCCTCGGCCCTCTGCGATCTTACCCTTCCTCCTTATGGTCCACCTCCCCTACCTCTCTTGCTCGCTCGCTCTCTCCCTCTCACACACCACACACACATACATGCCACATACTCCAAAACTCTAAGACTCTTTAGCCTCACAAAAGCATAAATACCTGAAAACAAATTTGTTCAAATTTAGCTACTAGGCTTCCGTCACACGGGAATCCTATTACCCAGAGTTCCTGAGGCACACCTCTACGATCAGCCATTCCCCCTACACAGAAAGCAGGTCATATTTCCCGTGTTTACATGATTAACAACCTACACGGAGTGCAGGACAGATGCGCAGTGCTGTCTGGATATTAAGGGGCCTGGAAAGCTCATCTGGGCATATATCTTATTCCAACCAGCCCCGCAGTGTAGCGCTCATGCCTCAGAGGCAGTCGACAAGCTCTCCTCTGCTCCTGGAATCACATTTAGCAGCAACTGAGAATTTTAGTAGGCTGAACTCATAATACTCACAAATCTGGGACCCAAAATCAGTAATTTCAGCCTTGACTTGCTCACTCTGTGTTAATGACCACATAAATAAGTTATGAGATGATAGGAGTAAAATAGTTTTTAAAATAACCTGGTAATTCTCAGGGGATTGAGGCACAAACCTCCTTCCTTCAGAGCCAAGCTGCCCTGCACCTCTCCCCCAACCCACAGGGCTCTGGGCAGCAAAGAAGCTAGGTACATCTCCAGGACCAGACTTTGGTGAGAGCCCTGGCCCAAGGCATGGATGAAGAATGCAGGTTCCAACGAGGACCACTGAGATTCTGTCTCTGCCAGGGCACGGCCTTGACATCTGACTATGTGATTTACGCAGCTGGGATTGAACACTGCTGGGGGAGAAATTTCCTACCTTCCCTCCTCACTCCATTGAGGGAAAGGCCCACCCTAACATCCATCTCTGAGGGGAGACATGCCACCGGCACCTCACACACATCTCACAGGCACCTTGACTTCCCTCTGGGTCAAAATTTATGATTTGTATTATCTGAGAAGGAGCAAGGCTCCACATGTTAAGGGAAGAATAATCCAAGATTAAGACCTAGTAGAAGAAGTATGTGCATTAAGCAACTAACTTGTCCAGATTGTAATTTGTCTCTTCCTTTATTAGAAAAACCTTCTCGTCAGGGTGGCTATGAATAGCAATACTGTACAACATATTTCAAAATGGTCCAGATAGTTTTTGAATGCTTGGACTACAAAAAATTTGAGAAGATCTATATGCTTATCATATGAACATTATAAACTCTATATACACATATATACCAAAACATCAATAGCACATCACACACATGTACAGTTTTACATACCGATTTTTAAAACTAAGAAGCCATCTTATTTGAAAATTCTCTTCGAAACTAAGCTGTGGTCCTGCTCCAACACTTGGGCTCGGAAGAGTCTCTCAAGCCAGTCCCCCTGACGAGGAGATGCTGCTGGGCTAGGGACCTTCCTTCTTCTTCACTGGAATGATCATTTCCATATTTGGGGAGTCTTAGCACAAATCATTAAATAGCTTCTCCAAATGCAAATGTACACAATTCTCATGCCTAAGGAGCTCTCCACATTCTTTGGACATATAAAAAAATACTATTCCATTCACCCTGAAAGAATCACAACCCTCTGTCCTGTGCATGGAGACCTATTCTTCTGAAGCCATGCTATAACCAAAGCCAATCCTGCTCGTTGTTCCTCATTTCATGGTGCAGGATCCGCAGGGGAAGCCTGGGTCTCTGGAGGAAGAGCCAGGTGAGTCTCCCGCGTGCTGGTGACTGTGCTGTAACAAGGAGCCAGTGCCCCGTGCCTTAGCCAGGCCCATCAGGATTCAGCCTGCCTTTGGTTGATCTTCAGAGAACCGTCCATCCAGCCCATATACACCTTGCCTTGTCCAGCCCATCAAACTTAACCATTTTTCATTAGCTAACAGTCGGTGACACTAGAGAATGGCCCAAGCCCAGGTGCTTGTGTGCCAGGGCCTCCCCAGGCCTATTTCCCTTGCTTTCTCTGCTGAGAACATCCCCGAATTGCCTCCATGGTGCTCACCCTGCCACAGTCCCACTCCTAAATAGCTGGCAGTGAGCAGGCAGCAGCTACTGCCTGGTCCTGGGCACGTGGGGGTGGGGACCCTGGCTTTTCAGATCTGTGTCTCAGAGGGTGAGGTTCATACTGGACACAGTGACACGAAATCCACACAGGAAATTGGCCAAGCAGAGGAATGGAATGAGAGGAGGGTGGGGAGAAGGACGATGCTCTGCGGCATAGCTGACTTAGGGCGTTACCCCAGTAGAATCAGTAAGAGACACATCACCGTGCTGAGCCCAAGACACCACAGGCCACCTGCAGGAGGTCCCACGACTGCAAAAACTCTGCTGTAAGGAACAACTCTCCTCCCTCACCTCCTCTCTGCTCTGTTTCTCCTTCTGTCCCTCCTGCATGGCTCTCAGAAAGGTGACCCCACTGAAGGGCTGCCCAGGTGTGAGGCTGCAGGCATTGCCTGGGAAATGCTGCCCATCTTGAACTCAAGCCAGCCCCACTGCCTGCAGTAAACCCACGCCCACATGCCAGCCCATCCAAGCCAGACCCCGGCAGTCACGGGCCCCTCCACGCAGGGATGGGAGGAAGTGGCCCAGATGAGTCGGCCGGGAATCAATTCAAAACTGCAGCTCAAAACAGAAAATGATTATATACAACTGAACTTTCAATAAATTAACTTCTCTTTTTCTGGAAAATTACTAGAATTATTAGTTTCCAGTACATAGCTATAATTTCAGTGGAAAATGTCTACAATGCCTTTGCCTCTGTTAGTCAAATGAACCACAGACACACAATGCGGATTAAGGTAATATTCCTACTGGCACTTCAGTAACACACAACCCACAGCATGTGCATGGGAGAGTTTAAATGCTACAGAGAAGTTGTCACCGGGGCTGGCCAGGTCCTACTAACCAAGTAGGCCACTGGCGGCATCCTAACACACCCCAATCACAGGGACTTGGGCCACACAGCACCTCACTGCCCTGCCTCAAGTTCTTCTTCGTCATCAAACACTACAGCGGCGTCCACTGCGGGATGGCCCCTAGCTCAGCACCCCGCCTTCCTTTCCGGAATTCTCAACCCTGTGCCTCCGCAGAGGGCTGGCAGAAGCAGCAGCTGTGGTCTGTCCTCTGTTCTTCTCGCTGGCGGGCCCTGAGAACAGCCCAGCTCCTCCTGCATCTGCTTCCTGCCTTTCTGGTCCCTTCCAGGCTCACCTTTCACCCTTCTCCAGCGGTCAGAGCCCCAGGCAGGGTTGCCTGCTTCTTGGACCAATCGAATTTCCCTCTTTTTAGCCCCACCCGGAGCCTGCATGAGCAGGAAGCCTCCCAGAGGATGGAAGAATTTAAACCCTCAGAGCAACTAGGGCAGGGAATCTTGTCTCAGGAGCACTAGCGAAGCAGCTGATAGCCTCTTATCACTAATAAAGGTTACACCTCAACTACTTTCACAGATTCTCCTGAGTCCTCCCTCTCAGGACCTTTCTCAGACTTCACTGGTTTAGCCAACACATGGCTTCAGAAGGGAATAGACTTGAAAAAGTAAGTCAGGAAACAGAAAGTGTATACTTTCCAAAATTCATAGTAAATGGGGGGGGGGGGGGGGGAGGCACAGAGTGATAGCAACTTTTCGCTTTTTAAAAATCACCTCTCTTCCAAACTAAACTACCCGAGTTTCTACACATCGTTGCCCTAGCTTTTGTTTAGTTGCATAAATTCTTCTCCTGAAAATTAATTGCTATTACTTTGAAGGGGATCCTAAGTAATTTCTTAGAAAAGATCCAATTCTTCCCTCTTCCTGTCCAAAAAATCCCAAAACTGTAGAAGACAAGAAAGATCTTCCCAAAATACTTTCTATAAATGTTCCTTTTTATAATGTACTATTTGGTTACAGAAGCAATGTATGATTATCATATAAAAATTAAAAATAAAAATGCTTTTAGTCCCACTAATCAAAAACAAAAAAAAAAAAAAAACTACAGCTGACATTTGGCTATACAGCCTGTACAGATTTCCCTACACATAACGTATCTGTCTTATAAATCAGATCAAACTGGCATATTATTTCTAACCTGCTTCATTGACTAAGTAATATATCATATGTACCTTCTTCTGTCAACAAGTATAAATCTGAGGCGGGTTAGGCAGGACTGAAGCTCGCCTGCTCTAAGGCAAGAAAGGACTGAGGCAGCTACACAGAGCCGCCTTCAGTGAGCCATCATGCGAACCAAGAAAAATGGAAACTTTCTACAACTCAGAGACCTAGGACAACTGGACAGAAAGAAACAAGACCTACCCTGGCCCTGCTGCCCCCGCTGACCCCACTGCCCGCCCCCCACCATTATGGCCTGAGGCCTCTCCTGGCAGACACACCCGGAGGAGCAAACAGAGGAACACCACATCCCTGCTGTCACTCCTGCAGTCCCCAACACTGGCCCAACAGCACTATCAGATCACATCCCGGGGACATGATGGAAGACCATAGAGGGCACTTGAGTTCCTGCCTGCCTCTCCTTCAGGAGCTCCCAGGCCTGCACCTCTGCCTGCTCAGAGAACATGTGCTCCTGCTGTGACCAGTGCTTGATCCTGTCAGGTGGCAGAGCTAATGCAAGCAGGCCCTGAGGAAGGCCTCACCTGCCAGGACTATCCCACCATGGAAGAAGTAGGCAGAGGGCCCCACACTGTCCATACTGCACCTGCCTGACTGACCTCTGCAGAGGGCCCTGCTCTGCGTGACCCAGAGGCCAGGGTCTCCCCATCCCAGCATGTCTACACTGTACCAACATTCACTAGTCACAGCCAAGAAGCCACAGAGATGACACCGCAGGGCTCAGCTGGAAAGAACAACACTGCATGAAAACCCCACACCCACGTGCCTCTTGGGGGGAAGCTGAAGGCCATACTATAAAAGGGGTGGAGACGCTGACCCACCAGGCTCAAATATCTACCAATACAGGACCCGAAGAACAAGGAGACACAGGGTAGCAACGGCATGGCCCCTCTGAAAGGTCACCACTCTAGTAACAGATTCTGAAGACAGAAAAATAAGTGAAATGCTTAATAAACAATTCAAAAATTGAAATTTAAAAACTTAATGAGACCTAGGAGGATATACATACATAAAATAATTAGAAAAATGTAGGATAAGAGTGACAACTTCAGCAAAGAGAGAATATTTGCAAAAGAACCAAACAGAAATCTTAGAAATGACCCAAATAAAACTTCAGGGCAAGCCCTCAAAATCAGCCTGGGCCAAGTGGAAGAAAGGGTGTAAGAATCTGCAGCCGTGTTCTGAGACATCATATTCAACAGAAATACAGGGGAAATGCAAACAAAGAGAGCCCACAAGGTCTCCGGAAAAACACTAGCTGATCCAGTATCTGCATCCTCAGATCATCCAAACAGGCAGGGGTAGGCTGAAAGACACAAATTAACCTGCCAGTGAAAGAACAGGACTCCCTTGCCTGGGGAGAGGCATGCATCCAGGCCCAGATGCCAAGAGGAGCCTGTCTAGACCTGATCAGAAGCCATCTTCATGGAACATATGGGGTCAGTGGTTCAGGACAAAGAAAGGATTTCAAACTCCACAAGGGAAAAACCCCAGGCCATATTCAAGTGTGGCCCTGTGAAACTCACAGCAGCTTCTCAGTGGAATGCAACAGCCACTCCCAAAAGAATATCCCTATAAACCAAAGCAAGGGTGGCCTCCCAAGATCCTCCAGAAGTGAAGAGGTCATGATGGAGATCATCAAGGGTGAGCACACACCCAGGGAGTCCATGAGTGTCAGGCCAGCCTTATCAGAGATGCTAGAAAGGCCCTGGCCCAGAAGCATCCACCTACAATCCTAACAATCAGGAGAGTAAGACCAGAAGACTGCCATGAGTTCAAGTCTGAGGCCAGCCTGGGCTATATGGTAAGCTCAGAATGAGCCTGGATTACAGAGTGAGACCCTATCTCAAAAAAAAAAAAAAAAAAAAAAAATTTAAGTATATAAAATAAGATGATAAGATGGAGACATTAAAGGTTACGAAACTTGCATGCTAATAAATTGAAAACTGGAAGTGGACAAACTTCTAGCCACTCAAGAATTTTGAATGTTCAACCAAGAATATACTTAAAATCTAACAAGATCAATAAGGAACAAATGAGAATGAATTAGAACAGCGACTCCCAACAAAATATAGCCCAGGACTATAAGGATTCACCGCTGAATTTTGTCAAATGTTTAAAGAAAAATTAGCACCAATATTTCTGAAGGTATTTTAATGTATTGAAGAGGAGAGAGCCATCCAAAACGCATTCTAAGAAGTCAGCATTGCTCTAAGACCAAAACCTACCAAAAAAATCTAAAAATGAAAGGAAATTCTGTATGTCACAAGGTCCCTGATGAATGTAGATGCAAAATCCTCAACAAAACACTAGAAAATTGAATTCAACATCACCTAAAAAAGTCGTACACAGTGGTCAAGATGGTTTCATCCTAAGGACACAAGAATTTTTTAATATAAGCAAAAGAATACACATATCACATAAATAATTCTAAATAATACAGGATTAAAAACCATGGTTGTCTCAAAAGATCTGAGTCTGTAAAAAGAAATAAAAAGTAAATAGAGACTACAGCCATGAAAAGACCAGAGAAGTGATATATTGTGGGGTTTTGAAAGTAGGGTATGTAATTTCTGCACTGTGGAAGACACTGTCGAGAGAATGGATAGACAAGCCACAGAATAAGAAAAAAACATGTGTAAAAGAGATGTCTGTCAAAAAAAATATATGGTACCCAGAAAATCTGCAGAACTCTTAAGACTCAATGACAAGCAAACAATTCAAATAACCAGCAGGCCAAGACCTAAACAGAAACCTCATCAAAAAAGACACAGACGTGGCCAACATGTGCAAAGATGCCCCAGCTCCTATCTCCTCAGAGAAAAGCAAGTGAAAGCAATGGAATTCTGTCACTCGCCCATTAGAGTGGCCAAATCCTCTACATGGACCACACATAAGCTGGCAAGATGGAACAAGAGCCCCTCGCTCCTGCTGCTGGGAGTGCAACAGGCTACCAGGAAGGCAGTGTGGGACTTTCTTACATGACTGAACATGCTATTACTAGACAACCCAGCAAGTGCATCTTAGTCATAGTTACCCAAACTTGGAAGGAAAAAAAAAATGCCTTATTCACTAGCATAACCATAGCAACAGCTGATGGAATGGAACGGGAATCGGATATTTGTTCTTAGGTAGGTGAATGGAGGCAAGGGGGCAGAGGAAAACGAAAGAATTTAAAAGATCCCCCAAACAACACACCACAAAATGATAATAAGCAATAAAAATACAGGATAAGCTTAAATGCATACCTCTACAAAGAAGTCAACTGCAAATGCTACATACTATATGACTCCAAAAGTCTTGCGTCCTGAAATGGCAAAACTATGAGAGCACAAAATATCAGAAGCTGCTGGTGTTGGGGACAGGAGCACAAGTGGCCACAGAGGATCTTAGCGCAGTGAGGCGACTCTGCAGCCGCCGCAGTGGTGGAGACTTGCCATCACACAATACCCACACCCACAGGACTCAGACCACAAGGGAGCCCCCAGGGCATAGCGGACTCTGCAGGAGGACGCGACTCCGTGGAACCCACCCTCCTCCCCAGCAAGGGGTGCATGGCACGGAGACAGAGTTCCCAGAAACCTGTGCAGCTTCTGTCCAGTGTTGCTACAGATCAAAAGCAGCTGGAAAAAATAAAGTCTATGTTTTTAACACAAGAGGTTTTATTCTCTTCTAAAGTTAGGAAAAAAAAATATTTATTTCCCTGAATTTTTCCCTCCACACTTCCCTGAAGAGGTAGCCTATCTCACATAGAGTTTTGAGGGCTTCTCTAAGCCTAATGCAACCTTGCTACAGAAGATGAGTACAGTAACTTTTAAAAACTTGTACAATGTTAGCTCCTTGGAAAAATCATCTGTTAAGAAAAGATAAAAACTCATATAAATGTAACAAGTGCACTTCAAGTAATCCGTCACAGCACGAAGCTGCCCACCACCCTCACTACAGGGACAGTGGACAGGCACAATAGACACTTCTCCATGTGAAAGCCTTAGCTCACTGGCCTTTCCCATTTGCTCTTTTCATTCGGTCAATAAAGAAGCAGTGTCTGAAGTTCAGGTAGTTTCAAGCACGCTGTGGTCTGGATCTGGAGTGTTCCCCAAAAGCCGCAGGTACCTGGGGACACTGGATACCCTGTACTGTTAGGAGGTAAGACCAGGCTGGAAGGTGTGGGTGCCTGGGGCGTGAGCTGGCAGAGTGTGTGCTGGTTCTACTCTTCCTCCTAGAGTGGTCACGTTCCACATGCTGTGAGGATCCCTGTCTCTGGAGCTCTGGCTCTGGCTGCAGCCCTAGCACGTGCTTCCACTATTTCCCATGAATGGACTGTGACCTTTTCAAACTGTGAGCTAAAATAAAGTTTCCCCACCTAATTTGTAAATGTCAGTTATAGTCCCAGGAATGAAAAAAAAAATGACTAAAACAAAATAACTATGCAAAAATTGTAATGTCTGAAGTGTATTTATGTCAGGGCGGTATCACCAAGCACACACCTTACAGCACTTTCTGCTTATCTTGGTCAGTCTGCACAAATAAGCAAATCAAGCTCACTCCTCTTAGGTCCAGTCTTACTTGGAAATTCCAAGTGCCACATAAAGGCTCCCCAGCAGTAACCCCTGGCCCGCTTCAGCCACAAAATCCACCAGGACATCAATTTCTACTTGGTAACAAGAACATCTACACTAGGGAAACAGGCCGCTGATGTTGTGAACTAGTAACAAACCCAGCTAGATGCCTCTCTACCCCAGCACTCAGACAACCCCTGGAGTCGAGAGGCATTCACAGGTATGCATTTCCACAAACACACACCCCTCCTCTTTCTCTGTGCATGCACAGTGAAGGCGTTATGAGCCATCTTAACCTCTGCAAGGGATGAAGGGCTTGTCCTGGATTAAAATATTCAACGAGTTTATCTTTGCCAAATATTTTGCGATCCCTCTGAAGTGATTGCAACACAACAGCATGACTGTGGCTATTTTAAATAATATTCTCATAGGCCTGTAGCTAATAAGAAATGGGTTTTCCCCCTGGTTTGGGCTTTGTTTAGCTGTTCCGATAAGATTAATTTCATGTATTTTCCCAGCATGTTTCTTGGTTCAGAAGATGCTAATTTTACGCTATATTGAATTAAAAGTCGGTGTTTGTGGCCTTTCCCCTCCATGGATTGTTTGGCTTGTTGCAGCACCAAGAAATGATGAAGTTTAATCACGTTAAGAAAAAGAACTGAAAACTATTATTACTTTACACAAGTTCTAATGGCAGAAACCCTTTAGATTGAATAGCAAAGGCTTACTACATGAGCTACAGTTCTTGGAGCTCCCAAAGAAACAGGAAGAAACTCTTCTTTACTGGGACAACACAGCACAGAAAATTGACTCACCTTTCCTAATCCGAGGTTGAGCTCCGTGGAGACTTTCTAGTTGGCTGCGTATAATTCTTTACTTACTCCCTGCTAGCAACTGCAACAGGAGTTACTTCCTTCTGACAAACACTCTGACGATATAAAATGTAACCAACTAGTAGAATCAGTAGCCTTCCAACTCTCAGGACACAGGCTTCGTAACCTAATGCATAGGGCTTTTCATTAAATTTCAAACAGGAACAGCCACTACATGTGCCTGACTCGTGTGCTTGTTGGGGAGGAGACTGGGGTGGGGAGAGTATTTAGATAAAATGCACATGCCTCTCCATCGTGTTTTCCTGTCTCTCACTTAATTCATGCATTTTCCTTAGTAATTAAAATGCATGACAAAGCAGGGATTTTCCCGAGTTCGCAGTTGTAGAGCCACAATGGACGATCCATCCTACGGTTTCCGCATGCACAGCTCAGTAGAGACAGTGTACAAACACTGAGCAGGTGGGAAACAGACCCTAGAGTCAGTCAGATGGGGTCATGAGAGCCATCCCAAATATTTACCCACTCTGTGGCGGCCATCAAATTATTTTAGGCTTGGCCAACTTTTTCATAAAAACTCCACATCATTTTTACAAAGTTTAAGAAAATGGACACAAACAACCTATCACAGAACCTGGTTAGTGGGAGGCACAACGTGCACATTAGTGTTTAATCATTATTATTGTACTGGTGCTTCACAATGACACGGGCACTGGAGTAGCAGGTATTAATCATCAGTGTTATGATTCTGGGCCTCACCGCTTCCCCTTCTCAGGCCCCGGCAACAAGTTCATCCTTGGTGACTGCTGACAGCCCAGCTCTGATACCAGCAATGTGGTAGCTACAGGGACTGGGAAGAAGCCAAGGTGAAATATTAACCGGGAACCCGTCTTCGCCCTGTGGAAAGCGGCAGCAGAAAGCCCAAGGCAGACCACACCAGGTGTGCAATGTCTTCATGGTGGCAGAGAGACCTTCTCTTTCCAGAGAGCCCATATGCTTTCAGGATACAAATTCCAATGACAATGGCTTCTCATCCTCAACTTACACCTGTTTCCAGGTGACACTAAACCCTGAAATCCCAGTGGACTTTGCTGTATCAGAATTTGATCCTTAACATCCAAGACCTCCCCTGGAATTTATCAGGATCTCAGGGACAGCACCAGACAACGAAGAAAATGAAAGATTTACTTCAAAAAACGTTTTGTCCAGAGTGCCCTCACAAGTAAATAGAAAAGCATAAAAGAAAGGCTGCCCATATGGAGTGCAACTGAAATTTTTTCTAAGGTAAACAGATGTGGCACTGACTGGTAATTTATTGATTGGTAATTAATTGTCAAATGTCTGGGTATCAATTTAAAACTACTTGTTATTAAAAATGATTATGCATGGTCGTTAAAACCATAGGAGAAAGGGAGCAGAGAAAAACAGGCCTTTGAGATGAAGCTCTCAGGATACTTTTAACTGACTTTTCTTCCCTCTCCAACCAGACGCCTGGTGCCTACCACGGCAGAGAAGAAACTGCTGACGGAGGCATGACATGACACACAAGAGAGGGAAATAAAGTAACACAAACAGGCAGAGGAAAAAAACAAACAAACATAGAGCAGAGTGCAGACAATAGGAAAGAGGGCCCAAGTGCAGCTGGATGGGAGGGACAAATCCCCGGCGCCCAAAGGACTGCCCCTTGTAAGCACATGGGAGGCGTCTTAGAGGGGCCTGGAAGACAGCAGTCCAGGAACCACGAGGAAATGGGAAGGCAATTCACCACTTTGATTCTCACCTGATGCACACACGCATCACATTAGCATGCTGTAAGCACCCATCAATATGGATGATTGGATGTGCCAAGTGAGAAATTCTAAGTAATTGTTTTGGATCGAGAATTTGAAAATAAAGCTAAAGTGAAGGAAAACAAAAAGTGCAACTCCTTCCTGGAAAAAAAAAAGGAGAGTGGGAAAGTCCTTGTCATCTTGGCAAGATACGTATGTGCACAAAATCCTCAACTTCATTATAAACCTTAAATCTTGCACTGATACATACCAATAAAATGGGGGAAAAGAAGATTTGAAGAGAAAAACATTGTTTTCTTAAAATGGACTACATGAGAGTCCACACAAATTACCAAGAGTAAAATTCCTTCGGATAAAAATCAGGGACATAAAGAGAAACTGCCCCAGGGAGAGAGGAGGACAGCAGGTCCAGGTCCTTGATGCTCTGGTCCACGTGCTCACTGTCTTGGGCACGCAGGTGCCAGGTCATGAGTAATTTGGGGATTGCTGGATGTTGCCTGGTGGGCCACTCGGGGGTAACCACACCAGGTGAAGGGTGCCCCAGATGATCAGAGGGTTGTGGACACCAAATCCTCCTCTTCAGATACAAGAATGAGCCCACAGAGTAAATCCCGTGGTGAAGGCAGGAAAGTCGGGCATGGTGCAAACCTTGAAGAGTGAAAGAGGAGAGAGAAAGCTCAAAGATGCTCAGGGGGCAGGTATAGAGCTTAGGCAAATGTCCAGATGTCACCTAGAGGCCCCAGAGAGGGGGAAGAGGAGGGGGGGCATGACTCAGTTAAGAATCATGTTCAGACCCTGGTTCTGCCACACAAGTGATACTGAGCAGGGAACTTATACGTGTAGAAAGTGGGAACATACTAAATGCAAACTCCATGACACGAAGCCCGGCACATACTACAGACAGTCCCAACCACTCTGCTGTACCTGCTATTGAGTGAACAGAGCAAACCTTTTGCATAATATTGGCAACAACCGAAAGGTCACTTTTCACGGACTGAGGGCACAGCTCAGTGATCCTAGCATGAGCCTAGGAGCCCCGGGGCTCAACCCTAGCACCACAGCACAGCTGGGCGTGGTGGTGCACGCCTGTCACGCCAGCACCAGGAAGCTGAAGCAGGAGGATCACCGTGCGTTGGCAGCCAACCTGGGCTACGTGGTGAATTCAGGACCACCCTGGACTACAGATGAAACTCTATCTTGAACAAAAGAAAAATAAATAAATAAATGACAACTTTATACTCTCTTGAAATTGCCACATATGTCCTTGCTTAGCGTTTTCACCTTAGATCCGTACTGTGATTACTTTGTACGTGAAGCTTTTTATTGCGTATGTTTTCCACGATCAGTATATGTTTATCACA
Organism: Ctenodactylus gundi; assembly: GCA_004027205.1. Taxonomy (NCBI): domain Eukaryota; kingdom Metazoa; phylum Chordata; class Mammalia; order Rodentia; family Ctenodactylidae; genus Ctenodactylus; species Ctenodactylus gundi. The sequence continues at coordinate 189,022 of PVKB01002716.1, read as the reverse complement.
CACAGCAATTGCATCTGACATGGGGAATCGCCAGCCTCCTATACACACTGCGTCTTACCATGTTCACTTTCTCTTCACTCCTCCCCATGCCTGTCCCCACCCCAGGTCCCCATGCCATCTCCACAAAGCCTACGTCCCTGATTCCTACCATCTCTCTGATTTTCCCTCATATTCAGGGACTAGAATGCTCACAACATTTATCCTGCGGTGCCTGATTTAGCTCCTTTAGCGTTATGGGTCTCAAAGCACACTGATCTTCCTACAAATAACACCAGCTTTCCTTCTTTGTGACAGAGTAGTACTCCATGCCACATTTTCTTTTAGCCAGTCAGCTGACAATGGACATTAGGCTGCTTACAATACTTATCCTTATGCTTCTGTAAGACAGGAATGTGGCTACCACTGTAACACGATGTCTTCATAATCATTTTTTAGTATATGTCCCAGAATGACATAATATTAATTAGGATGAAACCATGTTTGGGAAATTAAGGATAATTTTAGAGCTTTTTTTCTATAAAACATTTATACACAATCAATACCATGAGAAAGGAACATAGGTGAACAACACGGAGCATGAGTGGATGGCTTTGCGGTTGCTAAACTAAAGTAAATACTCAAAAACAACTCTTCAGGCTGTGACACCATGCAGTTACTTCTGTGAGAAAGTGTATCTGGGCTTAGATCACTCCTTGATAACACCATAAATAATCTTACAATAAAAGGATTGGGCTCTTAGTAACTTTCTCATTGGGACACAACACCCAACATCCACAACATTAGGGAGGAAAGATTTATTTTAGCTCCCAGTTTCAGAAGGTTCATGGAGGGACGCTGGGTGGCTGGAAAGTGGTAGAATCACACAGTGGGAATGGGGCTGGAGTCCAAGCAAGAGACAGAGCTCCTCACAGCATGGCAGAACAGAGACAAACCAGGAAGGAAGGGCAAAGCCAGCACACAGGGCTCCAGGTCAAGCCCCCAGCATTCTCCCCACCCAGGCAGGCACCACCTCCCACAGTATCATAGGTACATAAGGCTTTGGGGGGACTATTTAGGTCCAGATCAGGACAAGCTCTCTCAGCATCTAACTTTCATGAGATGCGGAAGTGTGCCTTTCTGCTAAAAGGATACACAGGTCTACCACAAGTAAAAAATTTTAAATAAGTAAGTAAAGTAATCAGCACAAACGTGTTTTACCAAGTCCAAGTTCCAGGCAAACGTAGATATTGTAGAAAAATTCTGGGGTGCTAAAAAAAAATACTTATGACTCTGAGTAGGAGTTCCACCACTCTCCCTATCACAGCAAAGCTCCTAATCTCAGCAGTCAGGGATGTAAATGTGCATCCAGTGTAAAACACAGCACACACACACATTTGGTGAGGTGCACGAGGCTAAGTTAGACACAATACCTACTTAAAACATTTGCAGTGCTGCTATTTCATTTTCATATTTATTGATACCTGCCCTACTGAATCCAAGCTCCTCTTTTAAGCTTTTCTGAAACTCACATCACTGTTCTTTACTTGACACACATAATTTAAAGCTCAGCTCACTGATGTTTACTTGTCTTTCAATCCGTTTAAGGTACACATTGTCCTCTATGCACTGCAGTAGCTGCACTGCACACTTCCTGGTTCCACAGTTTGTATTTTAATGAATCTCACATATCCTGCAATCCCAGCTTTGGCGTCATATTGTTTAAGATGGTTTTTAGCTGCCTGTATTTCCTTAGGAGATTCTCATGTGTAGAGGACAGATGATGCTGCTTTCTGCCATTTTCATTTAAGTGGTACAATGCCAATTCAGCTACCGGAACGCCTTCAGCTCGCAGAGGAGCCTCCGGCCCCTAAGCTCGCTGGATGCACTGGATGCATTCAGAAGCCCAGGGCTGGGCCAGCCCAGTCCTGGCCAGGAGAGAGGCCACACCACCAAGGACGGGTCTCCTGTGGAGACCCAGCCACCTGTGCAGGTGACTCGCTTCTCAGCCTCATCCCGCAGCTCTGCATGACCATGGGGCTGTCACTGTTGGGTCCTCTGAAAGTTCAGAAAGGCAACATTTTCAGTAAACTCTCCTATTTTTATGCTGACAACCCTCAAAATTTTCCAAGACAACACAGAGAATGAAAAAGTACATCTGTGGGGAGAATTTGAGCATGACTTCCTGGTTTAAATTTTGTGTCTGATGCATTTAAATCAGTGTCCCCACTCATTAGTGGCTAATATGGCTGCCCACCTTCTGTATGTCTTCACACTGGAATTGTGACAGACAGGATGGGGAAGGGACCAGGTATAAATCTGGCTGAATGTGACTCTTAGCAATGTGTCTGATGCCTTCTACTTGCTGTATTAGAACCTTTAGCTGTCTTAAAAGTCATAACCATAAAGTTCTGGGTTGAGATTTTCCTGATATTGGAGGCATCCCTGCGATTTCCCTGAGTCATTATTTGACTAGATCACTGTGAAAATAAAAGTAACCCGGGAGCAATGAAGATGCTACCACTGTATTACTTTTTTGTCAGTTCTCCTTGCTCCTCCAGCAGCTCGTACATTCGAGATGCCTCATCAGAAGTTTTCACTCCTACCTCCAAGAGACAGAAACATGCACCAACGTGATGTGGACAAAAATCAGCCAGTATTTGAGCCCAGGGCTGGAGAGCAAGTCCACTGCAGATCACAGGCGCCAGCTCCAGCATCCTCTCTGCAGCATGGAAGCAGCAGGGTGGATGACGAGCACCTGACAGCACGTCACATTCCAGGAACAGCCCACCTGCTCACCACGAGGTCAGCCTCCATTATCTTCAGGAGTCACGACATACTACCGTTCTATTAATTTTCAATCACTTAACACGAAATGAAAAGCTACTCTCAGCTCACAGATCAGAGAAAAGTGAATGGTGGGACAGAGGTGACTCCCTAATCGTAGAACACACCATGCATGAAAGCATCCAGGATACCAATACACCTATACATTTTTAATAATGTAAAAGTTAATCTGCCAAATGAATAAAATGGTTTAGGAAGCAGAAGGAAGTTGGTTACCTGAAAGATTTCCACTAAAGCCTGGCAGATCCTGGGGACAGCGGGGCCCCCACCCAGGAGCACCCCACATAGGCACGGCCTACACATCACCTCTCGCCCAAGTGTGGTGTTGGCTCATTTTACCAATTCACCATTGAATAAGGAGCTTAAAATTCCAGCGCTCCTGAGGGCTTTGCTAGCCCTAACGCGGGTCCTTTACTCTGAAAGATTCCTGCCCCTCTAGGTCCTAGTTCTCCAGGAGAAGTGGGTTCAAGCCTGGGATCGGGAGCAGGACCAGTTCCCATCAAACATACACACTGCTAGGTGAGTGAGGTAGCAGTCACGGCTTGCATGATCTTCCCTGTTAAATACATCCCAAGAAACACTCGGAAGAGTGTATTAACTGTACCAGTGTGTTTCTTTTCACAATTTTCTAAGAAAACAATCATGATTCTTTATTTTCTTTTAGGAAAATTAGAAAGCACACTGTGAGTAGATTTATTCTGTTCCATTTCAGAGATCCCTTCCACTCCCAAGACACTGCAGTCGTTTCTCATTCCTTCCTGTCACTCTCTCAACCCTTAGCTCACACGTGTCTCCCCCTCCCTGAGCTTTCTCCTGCTGAATCACATCCTCTCAACATTTTTTGTTCTAGCAAATCAATGTTGAACAGAGGAGACGTCTTGCAATTCTCCACACCCAGAGTTCTATTAAGGAACCACCCAAGTCAATCAGCACTCCTTAGCTACAAAGATTACTAATATGTAACTCAAATTTAAGCTTTTTAAACCTTCAGGAATTCATAGGAAATTTTTTGTCAAGTATGGTCCTGAGAAAACACATTCTATATCACAAAAGCTCCATGACAGAGAAGTCTAATAACTTTTTTTAAAAGATGTTCTCTTTTTATCTACACATTTTATCATGATTCTTCAGACTTTTATGAACTACTTCCTAGAATTTCACCTAAGCCCTGGAAGCTTACCAGTTTATGTTTTATCCCTCACTCACTCGCCTGTTGTGCCCTCCCTCTGTTGCCACACACAAGCACACAGTTGGGATTAAGTAAGAAGGCATGGACGTAAACCATGCTGAAGAGATAAGCAGACAGTGCTCACTGCCTACTTGCCATTAAGCCTGTAAGCACAAATTTTAGAAATTATTATGCTGACAGAATCCAGCTGAAAGTTACATTTCTTTTGGTTTTCCTCATAATCATGGTTTTTATCAGCATATGTTTGCGGAATTACACCCTCAGACTGGAGAACTGGTGCATGTACACATCCCAACTTGTTTAGCTTAAAGTCCCCTCCCCTCTCGCACCTTATCCCCAGATCCCCTTCCCACCCACACAAAGTCTACCTCCCTGTTTCCTATCATCTATTTTTCATTTTTCTCTTTAAATTATTTATATTTTGGATTTCTCATGTAAGAGAGACCATAAAATATTTAATCTTCTGTGTCTGGTTTATTGTGCTTAGCTGTATGGTCTCCAGGTGGAAAGTATATTTATTTGTATTTATAGTCATTATAAGAAAGAAAGCTCTAGATTAGTAGTCAAGATAAAGACTTTTGTTCCTTACTTCAACTCAAATCAGTCACACAACCTTCAGTAAGTCTTAAAATACTTATCTCTTCATCTGTAAAGTGAGATTAACAATGACTGTATCATCAACAGAACTGTTTTCCATTTTTAAAAAGTTAATGCATATAAAATTCTGAAACTTATACATGTCTTCAAGGTATATAGTACCTTACATGACCCTTTCATTTTGCTGATATTTAATAATATATTGCATTTTATATTTTTTGTTACAGATTAAATTTGAAGTATCATTTCAACCAAACTATGGATAAAGGCCACCATGTACAAGACACAAAAAAAATGTAAAAAACCATCACATAGATCACTCTTTTTACTTGTTTACTTTTGAAACCATAACCTAATCTAAGAACTCCATGCTTAGTGAGAGAGTAACTCATAAATATCTGATGCTGATAAATGTAGATTTTCTTTCGTATTAGCTAAAAGGTATTATGAGATTATTATAAATTAAACTCAGTGATGATTACTCATGTAGCCTGCTCATAATTCTATTTTATGTCTTAATTCAACTGACATTTCACCTTTCACAGAAGTCAACTATAAGGACAGTTTGTGGCATAGGGCAGTTTGTGACATTGGCCTTCTGTGGTCCACCTGGTTTACTCATCCTGGGTGACCAGATGGCTTGATTAGGAGAGACCCATCTCTTTGCTAAATATGTAGAATACCTAAACCCAGCACCACATTGTATTCATGATCAGAGAACAATTGTAGTCATCAGCTTTTCTCTATGACATCAAGTATTTGAGATCATCAACCTATAAGAGGAAAAGGTTTATTTTGGCTCTCAGTTTCAGAGATTTCAGTCAGCTGGTCTATAGCTTTGGGCCAGGGCAACACATTACAGCAACAGCTACGACAGCACAAAATTTCTCACTTCATAATCCAGAGCAAAAGGAAGAAAAGGCCAAGTTCCACTATTCCCTGCAAGGATATGCCCTAGTGATCTGAAGACCCCAGGAAGCCTCACTTCTTATAGGCCCCACCACCTCCCTAGGGCGCTATGGGCTGGTGAGCTTTGGGACACTTCAGATTCAAACTCTATAAATAATGCCCACGTGCCCAGGAAAAAAAATGGCTCAGTCACATGCAAAATTCTAGAACTCATGTAAAAATATCAGAAGCTCTGAAAAAAAGATAATAACAGCAGTTTTTATCTACCATGAATGTACCCATAATTCACAGGTCTGTAAAGTATCCAAATCACTTCAAGAACTAATTTATAAAGAATTGGTCCAATTAAGAAATTTTCATTTTGACCATATTTTCTTTTCAAAATTTACAGACAGGTAATATTTTATTTTTTAAAGTTCCCAGAATATACCTGTGTGTCTATTGTGTTTGGATCTGGAATGTCTCCCAAAAGTCTCAAGTGTTTGGATGTTATGGATTATCTATGGAAACATGTGCTGTTAGGAGATGGGGCCTGGCCTGGAGGGCTAGATTATGTGGTGGAGTATAGGTATGTGGTGGAAGCCAGGTATGTGGTGAATTATAGATTACAAACCTGTGGAATTAGCAGCTTAAACCTAAATGGGGCAGGTCACCAAGACAGAACCTGAAGGGATAAATGCTACTTCTTCCCTTCCTTCTGGAAAGTGGCTTTCTGTTTGCAATGGCGCAAGGAGCTGCCTCTGCCTCTGCCGTATGCTTCCAGTGTGGATGGCAACCCATGAAGGGACTGTGGCCTTCTGAAACTGTGAGGTAAAATAAATCTTTCCTCCCTAAAGTTGTGCGTGTTGGGTATTGAGTCACAGTGATAAAAAAATAAAATAAAAATTTGCACCAGAAAAGTGGGGTCATTGCTGTGACTTTACCTGACCACGTGATTTAGAAGCCTTTGGAACTGGTTTGCAGGAAGAGTTTGGAAAATTTTGAGGGTCCCTGCTGGAGAAGCCTTTCAGTACCCTGAGCCAACCTTGATGGTCGATTTCGATTGGAGCTCAGAAGGCCAGAATGCTGATTGAAGTGTAGATTGGAAAGGCCAAGCTAAGGACATTTCAGATGGAAACAGGAACTGTATTGGCAAGTTGTCCAAAACCCATGCATGCTTTGCTTTGGCAGAAAGTTTGTTGACATTTTGCTCTTGTCCAGAGACATTTCCTCAAAGTGAGATTAAGGGTGGTAAACTACTCGATCTGGTGGGGAAATCTCAAGGCAGCCCAAGAGTCAGGCTGCCACATGGTTACTGTTTGCAGCTTTTAGCCAACTTCATGGCAAAAGGCAGGAGAAAATGGCAAAGAAAACAGATGTAAAAAACTTGAAGTCTGGATTTAAAAAAAAAAAAAAGCATATGGTAATAAAGAGATCCACAATAAAAAGTAGCCAGGCACTTGGAATCAGGACCATTAAAAAAAAGGCCATGAAGGTGTCTCAGGAATCAGCAAGACCCCACCTTTACCAACTGAAGAGTGAAAAGCCAAAATATCTTGTTCTGAGATGAGTAGGCCAGGGCTCCTTGAAAGATTAAAGAGGGGAGTATTTGCCAGAGTCCAGCTCCCCAGAGTTCAGCAATCTAGGCACTCAGAAGCTGGTGTAGGCATGACACAAGGGGGCTCAAGCCAGTGGCAGACCTTGGTGATGTCCACGTGGTCTTGGCTTTATAGGCTTGCAGAGCGCAAGACTTGTGGCTTCACGGAGGCTTCCACACAGATTTCAGAGGAAGGCCTTGGACGGCAAGCAGTGTGCCCCTGGGAGGGCAGTGCATGAGGTTGTGAAGGAGAAGCCTAAGGTGCAATGCAGAGCCTGAAAATTTGGGGAAGCCAAGAGCTTCATCAGCTGAGAAACGCAGCAGGCCGTGAGCAGATTCAGCTCAAAGAAGAAAAGATGGAGGCTGCAACCAGCAGCAATGAATGCTCTAGGGGCGGGGCTGCCCAAGCCCTTCAAATTCACATGTCACTGTTGCCACAGTCTACCCCTGGTGGTGAACACGGAACTTCAGGAGTTCACCCTGGCCTGCTGGGTTTAGAACTTGTTTTGGCCCAACTGCGTTCAATCCACTCATTCTCCTCCCCGTTGGATGGGGAATGTTTTCCTTGTGCCATCATATGTTGGAGGTATTCAGCCTTTCTTTGATTTTCACAGGAGCTGACAGCTGAGAGTTTGCCCTGCATTTCAGAGGAAAATTTGAACTTTTTTTGTAGCAGTACTGAAATGATTAAGACTTCAGCAACTCTTAGTGAACAACTAAATGCATCTTACATGAGGAGGTGGATATAAGAGGTGAAATATTGTGATTTGGATTTGGAACGTCCTCCTAAAGTCTTATGTGTTCGGATGTTATGGATTACCTATGGAACCACATGCTGTTAAGAGGGGAGGGCCTGGTCTAGACGTGTAGATTATGGACATGTAGTACAAGCCAGGTAGGCATGTTGTGGATTACACCTTACCGGCGTGTGGTGGATTCGGGGCTTAATCCTGGAAGGGGCAGAACACTGAGGCTGACTTGGACAGGGTGGATCCCTGAGACATGGCCTTGAAGGAATTCGCTACTTCCTCCCTTCCTTCCGGGACCTGGTTTCCTACTCGCAATGCCATTTGGGGCTGCCTCCAGCTCGGCCACGTGCTTGCACTGTTGCTGACCATGTGTGAATGGACTGTGACCTTCAGAAATTGTGAACTAAAATAAATCTTTCCTCCTTACGGTTGTTATTTATAGGGTATTCTGTTCCCAAAAACAAACAAGTAACTAGACAGCGTCACAGCTATCTCAGTAATGACCACTAACAAAGCAAAGGCAGTTATCACGCATAATCGCCGTGCTACTACAGAAGCTGATGAAATTGAGATAATAATTACATTATCTCAAGGTGTCAATGCAGCATTCTTTATTTAAAAGATATGGTTTTTAAGAGAGGACAGTGATTATGTCCAATAACCATAAATTTTTAGAATGCTGCATGTATCTTTAAAGGAGTAATTTTTTTTCTTTTTAAAAGCTCTTTCACTGTCTCCTGTCTTTCCTTTCTTTCTCACCTACAATCTAAAAAGGGAAAGAGAACTTTTCTGAATACAGAAGTAAAGACTATTAACTGAATTTGGGTAACATTTGGGAATTGCTATTCTTTTTTTAATCTAGCCATTTTTTACTGCCTCACGAAAAGCAAATTAACACAAACATACATAGGAGAAAAAATTTTTACATTTCTCTTTAAAACAGTCATCCTTGAGTTAGTATCATTCTGAATGATAGCCAAGTTTATATTATGAAGAACTTAGAGTGCTTTGTAGTTTTTTTATCCCATATTCATATTTAAGGTGCAAAACCTATTACCTATTTTGTATAGTTTTATTGAGAGAGTAATAGTATTAGTATATTCTAAAATTACTACTGCTGAAGAAATATTTATCTACTTCTACAGTAAAAAGAAAATAGCTTTCGTCTATGACCTAATAACCTTTTAATAACTGCAAATATTTTTTCATTTGGATTTTTGTATTATTTCATATATAAAGTTACTCAATTTAAAATGCCAACATTTGAAGAACACTCAATAAGTTATTATATTATTCAGGGTAGCTACAGAATGGTTCAACTGAACAGCAAGTGTCCAAGTTACTGGAAACAAAATTTATGTCCTGGCGCTATTTCTAAAGAAGCAAAAAATAAAACATATTTTTACCATCACCCTCTTTCTTGGCTTCAGAATGGACTCTCATTTAAACTGTCTCACTTAACCCTCAGCAATGGCTCTGCCTTAAAATGGTGCAATAATTATTCATATTTTGCATGTAAGAAATACAGAGAAATCAAGTAATATTTAGTAGTAGTTTTTATTTGCGTTGGGGTGTAGTTAATAATATATTAATGTCTCCAACTTATTTAATATATCTTAGTTAAGTTAAAAAATGTAGAGAAACTAAAGTTCCATGTATAGTTCCTGAGGATAGCCTACAAATTCATATAAAATTTCTAGTAGAAAAGAAATAAAAAATGATCCATTAAATGACATTTAATACACTTGAAAGCAAGAATGTGCTGAAGAAATTTTATTTGTGACTGACACCGTGAGTCCCATAAACTACTTCTTAAAACTCATGTAATGTCCTAGCTCATTTCCCTGGGCATAGATCTGATAGTCCGTCAGCAACTCATTAAGCAGTGGAGACAAGAAGGCCTCTCATTTAGGGGATGCGTTATATCCCTAAAAATAGTATTTTTACACAATATTTTTTGCCTCAGGTAAATGTTGACAATAAAATATTAGGTATGAGAACACACACATACTCACCATATTTTTCCCATAAACTCCTTGCGGGTCTACATAAGTGTCTATAGATTGCCCCTATAAGAACAGGACATCATTAACTAAGTAGTAGTTTAATCATACCTCTTCTTGCCCCCAGCCATGAAGTTCCAAGTAACATTTTGATATTAAAAATACCAAAATATATGAAGCTGAGGCAAGCACCCTGGACAGCTCCTTTCAATTCACAGTCCTGCTCTAAGGTACTTCAGCATGTGGACAGAGCTGGCCAGGAGCCTACTGTCCAAGGATCTTAATTCCAACTGCCATAACACCACATGACTATAAAAGGCACAGTGCATGTCTCTTTTGGAGACAATGCATGTGTACAGAGACAAAAATAGAAATGAAGCAGTGCCCAAAACCCATTCTGATCTACTCATTACCAATTCACTGGCCGGTCAGCTGGCCTCACGTCAAAATAATTCACTTCTGGTTAGCCAAATAACAATTTCCAGCCTCCAGTTCCCCAGGGGAAGGAATCATAGCACATTCTGAGAAACATAAAATACTAACTTCAAAATATTTTTGAAACATGCAAAGATATAAACCAACCTTTTTATTAGTGCTATAAAACTTAATGGCTCTTCCACTTATAATTGACTTTTTCTAAATTCACAGTTATAGCTATAGCTTTTATGTCATTCACAGCTTTACTTTTCTCCTTTGGCCACAGCTCATTAGACAGAAAGAATGGACTGCCGGAAACACAAATCAGCTGGGGTCTCACTGATGGCCTATCGGGCAAGACAAACATCTTGGCTCCCTGGAGCATTCTCTAAATCTAACAAGTCAGTAGGAGTTCTTGCTTAGCTGTTTTACCTTCAAGACATTACTCAATATTTCTTTCTGTCCAAGATTTTGCTTTCTTAAATACATATTGTAGTACTTTTGCCTAGCAGACTCAGGACACACAAAATGTCAAATATTTAAAAAAGGGGGGGGGGGGGCTGTAGGAATGGCACAGTGGATTAAGTGCTTGCCTTGTAAGCACAAGGCCCTAAGTTTGATTCCCCAGCATCACATAAAGCTGGGCATGGTGGCACATGCCTATAATCCCAGCACTTAAGAGGCTGAGGCATGAAAATTATCCTGAGTCCAAGGCCAGTCTGGGCTACACCAGTATGTTCAGGATGAGCCTGGGCTACAGAGCAAGACCCTGTCTCAAAAAAGAAAAAATCACCACTGCAAAATTTGACCTATGTCACTTCTTATGTAAATAAAGTCAGGTCAATCTTGAAAGTTACTTTATATTATATAATAGTTTCTTTAGCATTTTCTAAACTCTAGAAATATATTTGGTAACATAAATTGTAGTTGCTATGTACCATTCCATCATTATATGAATATACTGTCATTTCATAAATATCTTTAGGGTTATTTCTATATTTTGTTAAAAATAAAGCTGCACTGCGAATCCTTATAGATATAGCATTGCACATGTTTGAATTTTCTTATATATTCCAAAACTTTAATATCAAAGTCAAAACAATCAAACTTCTAATTTGATTTTAAGAACACAATGCCATGTAGCTGCATCACTCCTGTCCCTCCTAACAGTGTGATTATGCCCACTTTCAAGAAGACCAAGCAATAGCTTTTCACTACTTTTGTAATTTTTATTGGCAAAACAATTAAGTACATCACATGAAATCATTTTCAGGAAGAAAACCATGCAAGAATTAATGTTTCCTATAAGAGCAATGAAAGAAATTTTGCTAAAGGAAATGATACCAGGTAAAAACCTGACATTTTAAGGATGAAAAATACCAGAGAAAGTCAATTGGTCAGTGAGTAACAAGAGAGCTTGTTGTTTTATTTGATATAATTTCATTCCCTTTCTCCAGCTACATAGCTAATTTATCCTTATGATAATTAGCCATCTAAATTTTAGAAATAAGTATGGTTTATACAATAAGTAAAATATCTAAAAATTACAAATACATTGTTACAAAGTTCTTAAATTGTTCTTGAAGTAACAAGATTATTGCACACGATATGCATATATTATCTGAAGAAGCTCCACCCAAGAAATCTGGACGTAGTGGCATACACCTGAAATTCCAGTACTCGGGGAAGGTGAGAATAGAAGACTGAAATTTTCAACTCTGTCTGGGTGATAAAGGGACTTAGTGAGATCCTGATTCAAAAAATATAATATAATAATATTAAAAAATTAAAAACAGCTAGGGACATTATCTCAGTGCAAAAGCCCTAGGTTCAATTCCAGCACAGAAATAAAAGAGATGACTAAAATTTTGTCTGTGCATTGATCTATCCTCCAAACTGAAGAAGAAAAATAAATATTGAAAATAAAGGCAATATTTTATATCAAAACATAACAAAACATTACAATCAAGTTTTTACCGTTGAACTCAACCTAAATAGATTAAATGGAGGATTTACTGAATGATATAAATCATCAAAATTGACTAAGGAAGAAATAGAACCTCTAATTCATAATTCATGATTACCTATCCCCCAGAAAACACCACCAAGGAGCATCACCAATGTGTCTCAGTAAACATTTAGGCAATAACTTACACCAACTCTATATGAAATCCTTCAGGTAAGAGGGGACACAGGAGCTGTTACTAGCCCACTCATTCCATGAGGCTCATGTTTCTCATTACCAATGCCAGATAACATGAGGTGATTTACAGACAAAAATCCTCCTAGAAAACATATTCTTACTAAATATAAACAAAATAAAGCAATATATGAATATTATATACCATGATCAAGCTGAACACGTGGAAAGGAGGTTGACTTATGATAACCTGTTGTAATAATTCACCAGTTTAACAATTGAAGGGGCCCTCATACATATTATAATCATTTTCATAGATGAAAATGGCATCTGACAAAAATGAATTTCTAGTCAAATCCCTCACAAAATTAGGAACAGAAGGAAACTTCTTCAATGTGATAAGAGGCATAATTAACAAAATGTTGTGACTAATACGTGCGAGTGAAATATTAGCTAATTTCCTTCTAAGATGAATTAGAATGGAAGGCCATCTGATCCAGCTTCATTGGCTGAGCCACAGCTGAGTTCTTAGTCATGAAAGAAGAGAGGAAGAACGAAGAGGCAGAGGTGTGAGGAAGCAGGCACAGCTGGTGTGTTTTTATATAGTAGTAACTCTCAATGAATCTGAAAATAAAAATTATTACTACTAAAACTAAAGATAAGGAGCAAGAAAGAAAACCCCAAGCAATGAACATTTTAAAAATACAATTTTTACGTACCAAATTTTCTCAGAGGTTTATGTGTGTGGTGGTTGGGATCAAACTCAGGGCCTCGTGCACGCCAAGCAACCACTCTACCACTGAGCTACAGCCCTAAACCCTAAAGATAAACTAACATAAAGAAATACAAAGCCCTAATATTATGAAGTTATAAAATATCTCTGCGAGCAATGAAAATGCCTAAATGAACAGAAATACAAAGTGTTCAGAGACCCCCAAGGCCACACATTGGTAAGGCACTTCCCCAGACTTGATCTGCAGAATCCATGAAATTCCAGTCAAAACTCTAGCATATTGTTCCCTAGAAATTGAAAGGATAATTTAAAACTGTGTTTGGAAAGAAGAGGACCATGGACAGAGAAAGTGTGTTTAGAAGATGGAACACCCTAGGGTGATGAAAATATGTTTGGAAACGCAGAGGACTATGGACAGTAATGTGTGTGCAGAAGGCAGAGGTTTGTGAGCAGTGAACGTGTGCACTGAAGGCAGAGGACCATGAATGGGTGATGTGTTCGGAAGGTTGAGGACTATGAACAGTAAACTTGTGTATGGAAGGCGGAGAACCATGAACGGTGAATGTGGGTGTGGAAGGCAGAGTACCTTGGACAGCGAACGTGTGTTTGGAAGGCAGAGGACCGTGGACACCTAATGTGTGTTTGGAGGCAGAGGACCAATAGCAAATTGCCTTGAGAAGGGCATAATTGACAGACCCAGGCCCTGGCTGTGGAGCCTTCTGTGATGCTCCCTGGCCACAAGTGCATGGTGGGGCCCTGGAGCAGGCTGCGTTTGTACCACAGAAACCACCTCAGGTATCAGCAATGAGCTCTGTATGCATGCAAGTGGCTTACCACAGGGCCACAAGAAGAACTTAAGAAGAAAGTAGAACCTTTTTTAATGACGTAATTAGAACCACTAAGTATTTGGGGAGGGGACACAGAGGCATTTTAAAATATGTACAAAAATAGAAGAAGTGAGGGACAGCAGAGGAATGTCAGGCAGTTATTTTTTGATATTATGAATTCTGTATTTTGTGTTCCTCGTGGTTAACACTATCTGTCAGGTTTCAGCATCTGTGACATTTTCTAATGTTCATGGCATTTTATAAATAAATTTAATGCTGCAAATTTTGCATCATTTTTAAGTCTGCTCTCCCCCACCCCTTAAACCACATTGAAAAATCTACAGAAACCCTACCCTGGCCCAGGTCGAGTTTTCAGGTGTCCAGATTTGAACTCAATGGGCTCCCCAGAATTGCTGCTGTTTGCCTGGAATACCAAGCCCAGGGACAGGCCTGAGGGTGCAATCCGATTAGCGCATTTGTTAATTAAAAACACACAGCTGTGAAATGCGTGTCCCTATAAAGCGTGGTTTACAGCAGTATTCCTCTGCCTTCACTTTTATCTTTCCAAATCTTGAAGGGCTCTTCAAGGGAAAGGAGACCATAGCCACTAGACTGGATAATTTCTTCAACCGAGAATAATCATCATCTGCATCTCAGTGCTGAATTCCAACACTTCTCAACCAGGAATAGTGGACAATAAAAGTTTTGCATAGAAAATACTATCACCGTATGGATGGGCAATGTCGTGATCACTGAAGTTCTTTCTTCCTACCGTAAATACATTCATGCAAAAACGAAGGAGCCAACGTGATGCTTGCTCATACAATGTCATTAGGAGATCTCCTAGTAAATAGAAAGATTTTTAATTTTAAAAAGAATCTACTTCTCCAGAGTAGAGTTAACTGATTGCTTGCATTAAGTTCCAATGTCAAATGCTAGTGTGGAAGGAATATTTATTACTATCATTCTATACTTATAAATAAAAAATTGGGTAATCAGACAGTTGGAAGTTGAATGTGCTTCGTTTTAAAATACAACTTTCATTTGTTTAAACGAAACTCAAAAGCTAAGAAAGGTAACATAAAATATGGTGACTATACTGAATAGATTGTGCATATAATGTGTCTTTTTAAACAAACACTGGATGTATATTGATGCCATCAAACACCAGGAACTAAAATGTTTTCAAATGAGTCACTAAATGAGTGATTTTTGAGATCATTCACTTAGCAAGCACAAGGACTGATAGTTTATCTGTTGCAACCTCATCCTTCTTGATAATTGTGAAAAAAGACAAGCACCATTCTCCATACCATAACTTGTGAAATGCCACTTTTAAATTGTTTTTTTGCATCTAATGTGAAACCTCTAAAACTAAATGCATTTGAAGAATACCTCTACGTGTTATATCAGCTAAAAAAATGAGAAAATTTTCTTCTATTTTTGAAACAGAAATATCAGAATTCCTTATTTTTATATTGGCTACCATTTCACAACAGTTTCATACTAACAACTGCAACACCCTTCACTCAGTGTTACTTAAACATTGACATAAAATATAGGGAACTTGTTGGAGCCATTAGAAATGAGGTAGACTTTTCTTCACAGTCAACACAGAGTTCCAACAACCAGATCTAGTCTACTAGAAACACCTGAAAAGATTCTTCATTTTTATTTTGGATGGTTTTAGTAGTAGACCGGACATTGCAGAAGGAAAATCAATGAATTGAAAGGTTCAATAAATGTGTCCGAAATTAAACACAAAATATAACTAACTCAAAAAAGAAAGGAAAAAAGTAAACTGAAAGATAACTTAAAACAATAAAACATATGGTGGACTGATTCCCAAAGGACAGGGAGAGCCCAAAAATTATTTGAAGATATAAAATCCATTTTTAAATGCTCTAAATATTATAAACAGATGCAAGAATCTCAAAAACTAAAAAGAATGAAAACAGACAACTACACCATATCATATGCCACATCATAACCAATGACTTCAAACTGCTAATAATAATTTTTTTAAAATTAGAGTAAAATATCTTCTAAGGGTAGAAATAAAGATGACAGATTTCATTCCATAAAGAAACACCAGAAGACAGACAGCCATGTCTTATGTACTAAGAAAGGGGTCAAATGATAACTCTTAAGCCAGTGAGAGTGTCATTAACAAGGTAAAATTTGGGTCTTTATAGACATACAAATCCTGAAGAAACTTATCACTAGCTCATCCATCACAAAAATATACTAAAGAAAGTCCAAGGAAGGAAAAAATGACACTAGATTTTAAAAGTAAATGTCTTACTGGCATAAACGTAAACATTTATTTGCACAACAAGACTGTTTTTATGATGACAAATGCATCAATTCAGCAGCGGGACATAACAATTCTAATTATCAGTGCACTGAGAATGTCAAAATACAGCAGTGGGGTGGTCTGGAACAATCCTCCCTTAAGACTTGATGTAAGGAGCAAACAACACGCCAGTAAGGATGCAGAAAGCAGGAACACATTAACAGAGTTTACTGAATTCACACTGTGGAATAAAGCAAATGGTCATTTTCTGACACAGGATATACATGGCATGGGCAGTGAGAAAATAGAATATGGGTCACATTTATTGGTAAGCAAGAAGTAAACTATCTATATTAACACAGGACCTGATGATCTATATAAAAAATGCTATGGAGTCTATTTTTTTAAAAAGGTGTTGGAACAAGCACGCTTAGCAAGTTCAGTATAAAAACTGAACTGTGTTTCTACATCATGGCCATAAAAAAAGAAAAAAGTCAAGTTAAAACAAATAAGACAACAGCATCAAAACTGTAAAACATTTAGGGATAAATCATTCAAAGAAGTGAAAATTCTATACTGTGAAAACTACAAAATATTGTTGAGAAAAATCAAAGACACAAACAAATGAAGAGATATACTATGTTCATAAATGAGAAGCTGAAATGGTACTAATCTCACCATTTACCCGTGATGCTATACACAGGCTTAAAAGCTTGTCCTGCTGGGCTTAGAACTTGTTTTGGCCTGATTGCTTTTTTCCCTCCTATTCCTTCCTTTTGAAATGGGAATGTTTACCCTGTGACATTATCTGTTGGAAGTGTTTAACTTTTCTTTGATATTCACACTAACTCACTACTTAGAGTTTGCCTTGTGTCTCAGAAGAGATACTGGACTTGAACTTTTTTAGCAGTGCTAGAATTGTTAAAACAGCTAACTTTTAGAGAAGGACTAGATACCTTTGACTTAAGGAGGTAAATGCAAATCTTTTGGGGGTTAGGAGCAGAATGTTATGGTTTGGATCTAGAATGTCCCCCAAAAGCTTCATATATGTGGGTATTGTATATTATGAGCTTATGATGAATTAGTAATGTGTGATTGATTACAGGCACATGGTAGATTAAGGAGGGGCAAATGGCATATTATTGGGTGTATGAACTGGAAGGGGCAGGTCACTGGGGTTTCACCCAGAAAGGGTAAGACACTGGGGCTTAGCTCCACCCTTCCCACCTTCGTTGCTGACTTGGTGTCTGTCTGGGATGCCATGAGCAGCTACACCTCCACCATGTGCTTCCACCACTGCTAGTCACCCCTGAAAGAATTGAGACCTTCGGAAATAGTTTGCTAAAATTAATCTTTCCTCTCTTAGGTTGTGAATGTTGGATATTTCTATCAAAGCAGTAAAAAAGTAAGACTAAGACACATCAAGATCCAAAAATCTGTGGAACAAAATGTATACTGTCAACCTAATTTTGTACAAAGGAGGATTCATACATACTTATATAAGCCTAAAAGTTTTTGGAAATATAAAATCATGCTAATACTCAGCCATAAAGACAAGTTGGAGAAGGTTAGGAAACAGTCATTTTGTTTTTAGAGAGTTTGGGGGCCTTTTTGGCTTATATGTAGCACATTTTCACAATGAACTATTTACTTGCTATTTAACTCATATGAGTGTCCTTAAAGAATTAGGACAGTCTCAGAAATATGTTTAAACCCTTTTTCTCTCACTATTTGTGGTTCAAGTATAAGGTTTTTTATTCCAAGATTTGCAGAAATAGGGGAACACTTTGCTGTTCTTTATTTTTTACAGTTGAGTCTTAAAGTTTTGGCTACTTACTGCAAAAAGAGATAAAGAGATAAATAGATCTTTCAAGAAACTCTGAATGCCAAATAAAGAAAAACAGGAGGGAATAAATTAAACCTGAATAGAAACATAGTTTTTCATTTTCACCAGTTAAGTTGAAATTCTGGTTAAATATTTAGACCTTGGTTTACCTACAGATGGTCTCTCTGTGTGAGCAAACACTGAAATAAGCAGAACAAAGCAGCTAAAACAGCAAAGATGGCAAACTTTAGGCACAGTATCTGGCTGCCTCTAGGGTATAATTGCATTTCTTTCTAGGGAACCTAACACCTTGCATTAATGAGAACATTTGGGTACTGTTTTTAACTTTATCTCCTTTTGATGTGGAACAGGAAAAAAAAAAAAGACAGAACTAGAAGATGCAGCTCAATGAATCCCTACCAACAATCATCCTAGGCTGAACTTTAAAAATATATAGGTCAGTTTAAGGACACACAGATCCTTTTGCATCTAAATCACCGATGTTTCAAATGGTCTAAATCCCAACATTATATAATTTTTCTAAATTAATAATGAGGTCTAAATGCCAAAGCACTCTACAGCAAATAAAAGAAACTTGACTCTTGCCTACGTAGGCTGCTACAGAAATCATTTTTCATTTAGAACAACTCTGCAACATGGTCCAAAGCCAACTTAACCAGTGGATTGTAACAAACAGCCTTTGTTCTAAAAGTTTACTTGAAAATCCTATTGCTTGGAAATTTGAATGCTTTTTTTTTTTTTTTTTGCTTAAAAAACAATGCTAGGATTAGTTCCAGGCAGGTGATAATTGCCTCGACTTACTGAAGCCTGGCCTTCACAGTAACTGATCTACTACACACACCAAGTATGCAGAATACCAGGAGTAGAGGGGAACAAAAACATCATCTTAAAGCTAAATTTTATAAGTGACAGATAGCATTCTAATTTAGGACTTGAAAATTCCATCATCCTCTGTTAACCCGGCAGCTGGGACTTTCCATCCCACACATGTCTGCCCCTATATACTAAGGACAATCAACCTACTATACAAAACTATAAAATGCCTTTACAAAGCAAAATATTTTCTAGTCAAGATGGAAAGCTGAACGCATTTGTTTATTTCATCTGCCTTCGTAGATCTATTCACATAAATTTTAAAAGCATTGGATCACCAATATTAAAGATACTTCAATAGAAATTCTGGAAAAGAGGAAGAGGTTAAAAATCACATGCAGAGCAGAGGAAACAGAGATTGACAAGCACGTAGCAGGGGCTTCTGACATGGGGAGAAGCCAGGGTCAGCAGGCTCTTCGCTGAATAAAGATGGGGTTCATTAGGATCTAGATAACAATAGTGTAATGGTTTGGATCTGAACTATCCCCCAAAGCCTCGTATATTTGGATGAGTGGAATTTCTATTGAACTATGTACTGTCAAGACGTACTATTAAGGGCCTGGTCTGAAGGAAAGGAACATTGGGGCTTGACCCAGAAGGGGTGGATCACTAGGACAAGACCTGGAAGTGTTTATGCTAACTCTACCCTTGCTCCCTCAGGCCTTCTGACCACTGTGCTGTGCAGAGCTCTCTCTCTCTCTCTCTCTCTGCCATGTGCTTCCACCACTGCCAGCTATCACGAATGGATGGAGACCTTATGAAACTGTGAGCTAAATTTCAGCTATTGAGTACTGAGTCACAGCAACAAAAAAGTAAGTAAGATCGGTATCCATGTGAGTATCTGAAGAGTAACTAACAGTTTGTTGAGTAACAAAGACTCAAGTAATGTTTCCAGTTGACCTGAAATCAAGATACCTTATACTTATTTCAGTAATTCATAATTTGAAAATGAAGTAGGTTTTTGCCACTAGGAAAAGATCTTAATGGGGCTGGGAACGTAGCTCAGCAGTTAGAGAGTTTGTCCAGAAAGCACAAGGCCCTGAAGACAATTCCCAAGTACCACATATGCCAGGCATGGTGGTGCAGGTCTGCAATTCCAGCAGTCACGGGGCTAAGGCATGAGTATTGCTGTGAGCCCTAGGCCAGCATGGGCTGCAAAGTAGGTTCAGGACCAGCCTGCTCTACAAAGAGCGATCCTGTCTTGAAAGAAGAGAAAGAAGAGAGAGAGAGAAAGAAAGAAAGAAAGAAAGAAAGAAAGAAAGAAAGAAGAGAAAGAAAGAAAGAAACAAACAAACAAGCAAGCAGAGAGAGAGAGAGATGGAGAGAGGGAGAGAGATGGAGGGAGGGAGAGGGAGGGAGGGAAGATGCCAATGAGCTGTGCCCAGAAATCTTATCCTATAGTGAGTGAGACTGCTGTTTTCACACAGGTTCCTCAAAAAGTAATGGCTGTTTTCCATAATTATTACAATAATCTAAATCTACACCAACAATGTGCAAAGCATCACTTTTCTCCACATTCTTGCCAACGCATTTTATCTTTATCTTTTATCTGGTAACAGCCATTCTAAAAGTGTGAAGTAATATAACATTAGGATTTTAATTTTCATTTTCCTAATCAATAGTGATATTGAGCATTTTTTCATAAATCTGATGGTTATTTGTAAATTGAAGAAATGCCTATTTAAATACATGCTTAGTTTTTACTGGGCTTTTTTGCTATAAAATTACTTGCATATTTTGGGTATGAACTTGCTACCAAAGTACCTGACAATGTTCTGTCCCATTCTGTAAGACGTCTCTTATCTCCCATATATAAGTGTCTTACTTTTATATCGTGCCATTTGCCTGTTTTTTCTTTTGTTCTTGTGCTTCTGTGATCATATTTAAAAACTATTTGTCCATTACACTGTCCTGAAATAGTTCCCCTATATGAACTTTTAATACTTTTACAATTTGGAATTCTGTATTTAAATCTTTGATCTGGTTTGATTCTCATATATGGTCAAATATGAGAAAGCTCTTTTTGGTTTAGGTCTTGATAAAATGCTGTTCTGACCATCCTCAGGCATCCACGCTCTGCCTCAACACCCTAGCGAGGAGCTGATGTCCCTTAACTTTTGTGTTTTGGTGTACAGGGACATGGGCAACATACCTCCAGCCAGTCATCCTCTTCCACCCCGGGCTCACAAATTGTCTTCTAGTAATTTTGTAACTCTAGGTCTTTCTTACATTTCATGTTGTTTTTTGTATAAGGGGTGAAATGAGAGTTTAATTATCAAGCACATGGATACCCTGTTTACTCAGCATTATTTTTTGAAGAGGTGCTTTCTCCTGGAAACAGGGAATTGCTACCCAGCAAGCATGAAACTCCAATTCAGCAAGGTAAGGAATCTCTAGAGATACCGTATGAAATTACCCTAAATCAACACTAATGGATGCCTGAAATTCTGACAAAGCATATCTCATGTTAAGTGTTATTGTGGTTTGGATCTGGAATGTCCCCCAAAAGTTTCATGTATTCAAATGTTATAGATGGTCTATGGAACCATGTGGTGTTGGGAGATTGAGGCCTAGTCTGGAGGGGTAGATTACAGGCATGTAAACTGGATTAATAGTGTCCAAATTAGATTAACAGTGTGTAAATTAGGATTAATTTCATGTAGTGGGGGCTTGCCACACCTTCCACACCTGGATCCAGTAGGGGCTGGTCATTGGGAGGAGACCTGGAAGGATATATAAGCTGCTTTCTGCCTTCCTTGGTCTACTATAGTCTCAACTTGCCTTCCTGTTCGTGATGGCATGAGAAGCTTACTCCACCTCTGTCTCTGCCATGTACTTAATTTGCTGCCAGCCGCCCCTGAATGGACTGTGACCTTCTGAAACTGTGAGCTAAAATTAACATTTCCTTTCCTAAATTTGTGGATGTTGGGTATTGAGTCACAGCAAATAAAAAGTAACTGAGACAAGTGCTCTTGCCCCAGTAAATGAAATTTTAAGAAACAAATTTCAGCAGGGAGCTTGAAATTAAAATAGAGGAAATACGAGGTATGAAAAGCATGAAATTAAAGGAGAAAATACGACATACTTGATCTACTGGTTTCATCTAGTAGTGTAGCTACCCAATTAAGAGTGTTTCCAGAAAGACAGAAGAAAAATAAAACATTGGCAAATTCAACAATAAATTTTTTTTAATTTTTTCACGATGTTGGTAGAGATAGAAATCTCAGAAATATAAATTTTTAGTTCCAAAAAGGATATTTTTACAGTTATCAAAATAAATGCACTATCATGGGCTTTCAAGCCATCAGGGAAAACGAAAAAAGGAAACAGAAAACAATCAAAAAGAGTGACTCATTTCCAAAGAATAGAATTAGACTATGACACCAGAATTTTCATCATCAATACTAAAGGTTATGCAACAATTACAGCAGTTCTTTGAAAGGTCTCTGGGAAAACAATTTTCAGTGTAGGATTCCACACAAATGTACTAAGGTTAAGATTTAAAAAAAGCATTTTTATAATAAAAAATTACCTGAGGTTAACCTCTCACATGCTCCCAATTTGGGAGTGTATACCTGACATGCTGGGTAGAGGGAGAACAAATGGTAATGGCAATGCTA
Organism: Ctenodactylus gundi; assembly: GCA_004027205.1. NCBI lineage: Eukaryota > Metazoa > Chordata > Mammalia > Rodentia > Ctenodactylidae > Ctenodactylus > Ctenodactylus gundi. The sequence goes on along the minus strand of PVKB01002716.1, from coordinate 166,424 downwards.
GGTCGTGGGTCACTAACGAGGAAATCAGCCACAATCAGAGTGGACCGTAAAGGCCAAATGCACTGAAGAGGCAGTTACACACACACACACACACGAACGCGCACATGCGCGCGCGAAACAGGAAACAGGATAACCTTCTATCTTAGAATCAATATTGTGGTTGAGAGTTTGACATAAAAGAGACACAGCCCCTTATTGCTTTCAACATTTAAAATAAACCTAGAGAGAAGATAATCCTGTATTAAAAAATAATCTGAATGTAAGCCATGGTAGATGCCACAGGAGGAATAAACAAGAGGTGAATATGAAGCACTTGAAAGAAAATGGGACCACCTTAGATCATGATGCTCAGGGAAATGGACCAAGCACCAAAGACTATCGACAGGTGTCTTTCTTAGGAAATTCCCCAAAATTTTTGTATAAAAAGATCACAAAATATGAGAAAGAGAGACAGAGAGTAGGAAGAAGGGTGACGGACTGCTAGGTAAGAGATGAATCTCTGGGAGTGGGAGAAGGGGAAGGCATAGGACAAGGACAAGAAGGAGGAGAAAAAGAGGCCAAAGTGGTGTAGGTAGTCATTGTCCTTCCAAGACACATGGCTCTAGCATATTATTAAACACTGTGCTCATGTACTTAAAAATTGAAAAACAAAGTTGAGAGAAAGAAACCAGGAAAGAAGTAGTCAAAAGAATATGGAAAGAAATGGGGACAGGATAACTATGTTGGCAGTCTGCAGGTAGAGATTACCTTAAGTGGACTAAGTCCTCCTGTGTCATAACAGGAGAGAACTCCCTTCTGGAGCAGACAACCAGGAGAAAGCATACACACACTCCATTGAGATTCCAGAAGATTCCAGAACAAGGAGCAGAAAGGTTCGATGCTCTGCTGAGTGGGACAGGCCATCACAGCCACTGCTTCCCATATCATGTTTTAACTGTTTGTGTGAAATATTTTGATTTTTAAAAATATTTAATATGATACTGGATGGATAGATACAACATGTATCTTTGAAAGAGCAGGTGGTAAGTTGTGGTAGAGCTGGTGTGCTAGAAGTCTGAGGGGGAGGAGGAAGGTAGGTGCCTGGACATGGCTTGGATTCCGGAACTCACAGTTCTCCAGGGGCCTGGGCCTGGGGCCAGGACACATAGGGTCCTCAACTGTCTTTATCCAGGCAGATGTGGAGCTTCCAGACACCATGGAGGAAGTAAGCTCCTTTTTAACTGTTTCCTGGTCTTCTACTGGACAGACATCTTCAACTTCAAAGCCTCAGACAGGTCTCAGAGCAGAATTCTCCCAGCCTCCATAACAGACAGCCCATCCCCTGCCTGTTGCAACGACCCCGTCAGCTCCACAGCGTTGTTTGCTGCGCCACCAGGCAGGCTTCAGAGGCGAACTGCACACACAGTATCTAGTTCTACTACAATTATCCTACTTTTGCACTTTATAGCTATCATCCTTTGAAAAATGATTACAATAAGATGATAAAGAAATCATGACATGAAATATACCAGAGCTTTACATGGAAATGTACCCCATGCTATTTTAAGACAAAGATCACTCTCTTGCTATAAATTTGCGCTAAAAATTTTCAAGAAGTGCTACCAGAAATTATATGTGATCCGGATTAAATTATGCAACAGTTTGTATACTAGTACCACACATACCAGAGTTCTCAAGGCCTACCTATTAAAAATAAAAAAGACAAAGTATAAGAAAAACACAAAAGATCAAAACCACATATACTCTCCATAGGTAAACTCAAAATTATTAAATAGTTAATACTCTGAATTTATTCAAAAAATCATCCACTGAAATTTTCTATTGTACAATCTCATTGAAACTAGTTTAATTTGAATGAATCTACTTTTACAAAAAAAATTTTTAATGCATCAGAATTATCGGTCTTGATTTTTTAAGTGTGGACAAACAAACCTTAATCCAAAAGAAATCCATCTTTGCCCCTCTCTTCATTCTTGGCCTACTGAAATTTAAATTGGAAGTAATTTGTAATGAATTCTATCTTTTCTTAGAGATGAGGTTGGGAGTTTTACTAGGCATCTCCAAAATTTATAGCAATACCACAGTCTCAGCAACTAACAGTCTTTTAAAATACTATGAACCAAACGACCCTTGATGCCTTTAACAGCTCATGTCTGAGGGGCAGAGAGCCGCGCTTATCTGGAGAACTACAAACGCACAAAGCAAGTGCTCAGGGAGGCGTCCTGAGGTACAAGAAATTCAATGAAGTGCAGACAAAGGTCTCTGGCTCTGCTCTTCACAGAATCTAGATCTTGATAGAAAATGGGACTCAGGCGAATATGACTAAACACAGAAACTTTGCAAAGTCCCCAAGTCAACTCAATTAGAAAGACAGTTATAGAATGAGAACTGAATGCTTAAGGAGATACACAAGAGACAAGAAGGCTACTGTGCAAAGTACCCTAAGCTGGAAAACAGATTTTTCAAAGAAAAGGAGATATAAGAGAAAAGGAAATGCATTCATTTTTTAAAAATCTAGCAAACATAGAGCGCATGGAAAGTTTACAATAGATATTTGTCAAATGAATGAAGTTTAACACAGTCCCTCCGGTTAGCTACATATGAGAAGAGACTTACACATGTAAAAGGAGGCAGAGGAGGAATGTAACTCAAACCCCAGGAGCCCGAAGGCCACCCTCACCCCAGGGCCATCTCTCAGATGGCAACCTGGCCTCCAACTTCCGTATTTTGTTACACTCATGGGACCTTCCCCAAACCAGTCCCTCACCCATCCTCAGCTGTGGACAGAGGGTCCCACAGTCCACGGCCCCTGGTTTCCATCATTGAATGCCACCGGTGACCGCACCATCCACATTTGGGGCTGAATCCCCTCAGAGCCACAATCCACAGCATCAGCAATTCTAAGCATCAAGCTTCGCAGCTTCAGCTGGACTCCCTCCGCTGTTTGCTGTCCTTCCAATTGGGGCCACTGTGGGTTTTCTCCAGGGCCACAGCAACAGCCCTTTCCTGGCCCCAAGCCAGGGCAGAGCTCTCCTGTGGCACCTCACACTCCGCAAGTCTCCTTCAGGTTTCACGGTGCCTTATGTTCCTCAGTGTCCTGTGTCTGCCTCTACATGAGAATACGGTACCACCCCATGGGGCCTCCCTTCTATTCTCCAAAATGCTTCTCCTGTATGTTCTTTCCAGCCTTCTGGAAGCTGCATGGCCACCTTTCAGCTGTTCCATGGGAAATTCCTTCCTGTCCTGTAGCCAACAATGTGCAAATTTTGGTATCCTGGTATTCAGCTTCTTACAAGCACCAAGTCCTACCGGATGCATAATATAACCCCCTTACAGTTCCCAGCATGTGGTAATCCTGTGCATAATGCACTCGCTGCTAACACTCCAGTGACTGCCCATCCACTAAAAGTAAGGGTTTCATTCCTAATGGACATAGCAGATCTGGGGACCTCTGCAGCCCTTTACAGGGTGGACTGCTCTCCTGCAATTGCAAGTAAAACCTTCACATTTCTGATAAAAGTGTTTCAACAGCTATGTGCCAATGTTGAGATGAACACAGACTAGTATACAAGAATTAAAACGTTTTTATAAACATCAGTTTCCTAATCAAATTTTCTTTCTAGTGTCTATTATGTATCGAACACTACTTTAGACAGATGAACCCAGCAGTGTACAAATTTTTTTCAACCTCAGGAGGGTGCATCCCGTTAAGAGAAGGCTAGTCAGGAAGACTGGTACATAAGTGAGCAACCTGTGCACTCCATCACTGCAAACACTACAGCAGGGGGACCGAAGAGGGACATAATGTCTGGACATTCTGGATCAAAAATGAAGTGAGGCAGTTGGGCTGTGCCAGAGTCTGGGGGAAACTCCCAAGTCCACAGAACAAGTGCAAAACCTGGAGGACAGAGTGTGCCCACGGCTGCCATAGCTGGACCATGACAGAGAGAGAGAGGGCAGCGCTCAGGGTCAAAGAAGTCATCTGGGGACAGTGACTAGCACAGTGGAAACAGGTCACACAGATTCTCAGTAGTCAGTGAGGACCCTGAGGCTGATCCGAGAAGAAATTCACTGGAGGGCTTATCTAACAGATAACGTTATCTGATGGGGCAGAAGCAGAGAAACCAATGGTGTGACCAAGGGCACCCAAATTCTGTTTCCACCTTAAGGTAGAACTTGGGGAGCCAAGTGTTCAATCAAACTATTCAGAAGAAAGGAGTGGCCATTTTCTGACAGGTGATAAAGAAGAAAAAGTCCTGGAGGGGTTACATCATGAGTTCAGAAGTAGCCAACTAGAGCTTTCATTTTTGGCTGAAAAGGATCATATCCATATTTTGACCACAGTAAACATCTGAATGAATCAAAATGCTCTTCCTTTTTCAAAGACGAAAACCTGATCCACTAGAGAGTCGTGAAATTACTGCTATAGCCCAATTTTAGAGCAGTTTAGAAGGCTTGGATCTACAGTGTTCCCCTCTCATCCCAAAAATGGACTACAGGAGATTCTACCAAGAGCATAGTAGTAATTACAAATGCAGATTTATTTGGGTCCGGGGAAAATCTCATTAATCAAATTTATGAATACAATGGCCTCATCTCTTCCATGTTTATTAAAAGTGACTATGAAAATGTTATCTCTGGGCTCAGCTGACAGTTTTAAACTCAATGTGACCTTTAATTAATGGCAGCAAAATCAATTATGTCACCACTGAGCACCTTGAGGAAGGTAAATTACCACCAGTCAAAAGGCCTTTGCCTTTGATTTATATGATCACAGATATGAACGAAAGAAAAACAGAAAAGAAAGCTGGAACCATGAGATGGAAGTGGGAACCACGCTTTCCTGAGGGACCACGAGGTAGAAAGTGCCCTTGTTGGGAGAAAAGGCAGCCTGTGGGTATTGTGGTCTGGATCTGAAATGTCCCCTCAAAGTCTCATGTATTTGAATGTTACAGATTGTCTACGCAACCATGTGCTGATGTGAGATTGGGGTCTAGTGTGGAGGGGTGGATTACAGGCATGTAAACTGGATTATCAGCATGTAAATTGGATTATAAGTATGTAGTTGGGTTTTTCCACACCTTCCACACCTGGATGCAGGAGGGGCTGATTGCTGGGCGGAGACCTGGAAGGTCATACAAGCTGCTTCCTGCCTTCTTTGGAGGACTAGGACTAGTCTCAACTACTCTCAACTTGGCTTCCTGTTTGTGATGTCATGAGAAGCTGCCTCCACCTCTATTTCTGCCATGTACTTCGATTGCTGCTGGCTGCCCCTGAATGGACTGTGACCTTCTGAAACTGTGAGCTAAAATAAACCGTTCCTCCCCTAAAGTTGTGGATGTTGGGTATTGAGTCACAACAATGAGAAAGTAACTAAGACAGTGGCACTGGTGTTTCACAGACCAGCAGTAGGAACCTGGCAAGAGCCCCTAACTCTACTGAGTAGAGATCCTTTTAACTCACCTTCCTGCAGTGCTATACCAGGACAAACACACAATGTGGTGGCCATCTTAAAGTCCACATGAAATTGCATTACCAAGGCAGGTAATGACTTACATTGTCACAGAACTCACTCACTTGCTGAATCTTTCAGATAGTCAGTGCTTGCTTGGTGCCAATCTTAGCCTGAAGTAAGGTTTTCCTTTCTTTGGGAAGGATGCAGGAGAGGGGTGTGAGGCTGCATAAACTTGGACAGCAGCATGAGTGGAGATTCTTTAAACAAATTAAAGTGCATTTTCAAAGTTGATTTTTAGTATTTATGTAAAGTATCAACTTACTTTTATAATATACTTCTTCACCACAGTAATAGAGATAATGGATGCTAGATTTTAATAATTCATCTCAAACCACACTGCCACCTCATGAAAGAAGTGGATACACTTTGTTACTCTCCATCCCAAATGACATCCAGCCACAACATTTGTACTTACCAAATCTTCACCACAACTAAACAGCAGTGTTAAGTTTCCACACATATAAAATAGAAACACAGACATGTCCCAAACTAAATATAACCCTCGTTGAAATTTCCTAGGAAGAACTCACAGGAAAGAAACAGAAATTGCCTTGAAATTCACAATCAAAGGGTTGAAATCCTGTTCCCTTTGAGAAGTGAAGTCTCATGAACACTGAGGAAGGAAATCCTGTTTTCTTTGAGAGTTAGAGTCCTATGAGCACTGAGGAGGTTCAGCGCCATGTTCCCAAGGCCGTATTCCACTCAGTCCCTGTACAGTTGGTCCTTGGTGCTGAACTGGGAGAAGCCACCTCAGCAACCCCAGCCATGAGAGTCTTCTGGTGACTGGAGACTGAACATACACTTCCCGGGAGGCCTCTGATGAGCTGTCCTTTTAACGGGTCTGAAAATTTAATATGGCATACTGAAATGTTACAGTGTTTTCCCCATACCCACAAAATTTTTTTAAAAAACACACCACTACTCAGCTCTTGGAAATGATCACAAGCAGCAACATGTTTCCACACTTGGTACTTCACGGTGCCCATCACCACAGTGGTGTACAGGAGGTACCTGAGGGAGGGAGGGTGGGCAGCACCTGTGTATCCCTTGTTGTCCTTCCAGGTCCCAGAATCCACAGCCTGTGAGGTAAAACTCAGCTTCATCAAGGGGTAAAACCAGCAAGCGTAGCTTCAGGTGGGAAAGTTACTCAGTTAGACCATCTTGCTCCTCAAGTTGCTTTCGTATGTGGTGGGCAGGCTGTGGGTGGGCAGTGGGTCCAGTGCACTGTGTACTGTGTTAGTGGCAAGCAGCATCACTGCAGGAAGCCTTTCCTATTCAGCACCATCAGCCTCTTGCCCTTTCCCCACCTCCTCCCTCAGGACTCTTGCTGCGGGCCCACCATGTTGAACTGCTGGCTCTCAGTAAAGGGCACAGCTTCCACATGCCATGTAGAGTATTTCTCAGTCCTGTGAGTCAGTAGCCATTCAACGCTTCTTACGAAGACTTAAAAATCCATCCTTTTGGAAAGGCCCTCCCCCTTTTCCTTAGTCGCTCCAGATTTATTCCTGTAATCATCTGGCTGTTCTAGAGTTGGTGCTTCCAACACCCCCACAGCCAGGCAGGCCCCCCAGGGCCTTGCAGACACCGCTATGGCTCGCAGCTTCCTTGGTGATCGCTCAGTCCCAACTGACTTTCCAACAACTCAGTTTTTAAATACACTTCTTATTCCAGACTAATTTTAGATCTACAGAAAAGTTGGCCGTATAGTACAGTCCCTGTGTGCCCACTGCCAGCTTCCCTACTATTAATAACCTACATCAGTGTGGTATATTTTCACAGTTAATGAACCAATGTCAGTGCATTATTCAAAGTGAATGCTTTCTTCAAATGAGCCCAGCTCATACCAAGCACCCTCTTCTAGCCCTGTGTCCCTGTGCAAGGTGCCATGTCACCTGCAGTGGCCAGTTTTCCTGACTGGGACTGCACTTCAGACTTTTCTTGTTTTCTTGTTTTCCATGACCTTGACTGTTCCAAAATGTGCCAGCAACAATTCCAGTCTCATTTATGTTCGTTTCTTTCTCTGTTTGATGAACGGCTAGTACCCTTTACGAAGTTTCAGTGACTTACCTCTACTTTTTCTTTTTTAACAGAAAGCTTGTTTTTCTAACAGACTGCCAACTTGGTCATTTGCAGCTTCCCACCTTGAGAGCCATGAAGTCAGGAAGGGCGGGAATGTATCTTCCCACATCAGCCTTCCCACGCTGGGGTTCCTGCTGGGCAGAAGGTCCCTTCAGGCGACACAGGAATCCCATTTGTTGGTGATTCCGTATGGGCCTGTGTGTCTACGCCTTCCCATGAAATCCAGTTCTGTGCATGCCTCAAACATGGTCTCCTGGGACAAAAGCAGTGTCAGACTTGCCCTCTAGTCACTGTGCTTCAAAACTCACTGATGGCTTTGAAAAACTTGAACTGTTCACATAACCTCTTTTTCTTTAAATTGTGCCCAACTTTTCATACACTCAATGCCAGCCATCCCCATATGCTAGGTGGACGTATTCTGCTATTCTTAGGAGGGACCCACCATGGAGATGCTCGTGAGTTGCCCTTCATAGCTGCCTGAGCCGTGGCTTTTCAGCCTTTGCTCAGTGTGATTTCTGAGACGCTGCAACACATCTGTCGGGATTTTCTGTTTCCCAGCCATCCTTACTGTTCCAGTAACAACTAAACCTGCCTCTCTCTCTTCCTTCTACCTTCCCAGGGCACTGTGGCTTTCCTCCCTTCACATCAGCCTAGTATTATGCATCCTTTGTCAGATGTGAAAGAGTATTTGCTTATTCCATGGTGTAAAATACAACTTTTCCAATAAGCAACTGTCTGCAGCCTACTTAGCACTTTTTCTCTGTTTTTAACTCCTCCTGTTTCTTTTCAACTACTGAAAACAAGTTCTTGTGGCTAAAAAGCACTGTTCTAATTTCCTCCCTGACTGTGGATTTCCAACAACCAAACTCCAAGTGTGCATCACCCTCTCTTCCCAGCAGGGAACATGTCTGTGAGGAATGCCCTCATTCCTCTGAGCATTCGCTCACAAGACGCACTGTACCTCTCACAAAAACACGTAACTTCTTCAGTGGGGTCCACAGCCAAACTCGGCCGCTTGACAAGTCTCAAGCCAACCCGAGGCCACAGTCTATTTCCCGTGAGTTCCTCCTTCTCCTCCTGAGAGGCAGGAGCTGCTGCATAGAGAACGGCAGAATCTGGGGCAGCTGGTCTCACGCTGCCTACACATGCCTGGCACACACCGTGAGAGCCGGGGCCTCTCCAGCTCCCTGCACAACACAGACAGAACTCAACTGCTCTGCTGAACAAGCACCATGGCTCCCTAAAGTCCTAAAAGGACTCACCTGCATTCAGCCTCACCTGAGGTTCAAGACCACAGTGCACCTGGACCATCAAGGTCTTGCTCCCCGGGTCTCTCTGTCAAGCGCCAGGAGCGCTTCCTGTACTCATCTGGACAGGCAGGTTTCTCTAAGGCGCGGTGCTTGCCGCCTCGCCTAAATAAAACCTTTCAATTTCCTGGGACACGATATGCTCCAGTGACCCATCAAAGTCACAATCCCACCTGGCCAATTTACTAAAGCCCGAGGCCTAATGCCACCTACCATTTCACAATAATAAAATGGTGAAAAGTAGGCATATGGCAGGCTATAGAAAGTTGCCACCTACCAAAGTAAAAAATAACAATAATACTAATAACTCCCACCTCCACGCCTGTGTGGTAAACCACGGCCCAAAGCCAACCTCTTGAATGCCTAAGGTCTGGCTTCGGCAAGGTGCCTCCCTGTCTGCTCCTTACCGCCTGTTACCTATCTGGTCCAGCTTACATGATCTGAGGGGTTGCAGCCTCGGAATTAACCCTTTTCTCACCACTGTGAAGTTCAGAACCAACTGAGTTAATGGGTCAGGAGAAGAGGAACACACGAACCTACCTGGGGGTCACAGCCTAAATCTGTAGCCACAGCACACTCCTAAGGCAGCACCCATGGGCAGGACCCACCCGGTGAGGGCGCAAGGACCATCATAGCTCAGTAAGTAAAAGGCAACAGGTCTGCAATAATATCATTATTTTATGTATTTCTAAGAAAGAAATGCACTTTGTTTGCCACTTAATTTAATATCTATCATGAGATACACATCAATTCAGAGTTTTTACAGGTTGCAGAGTGGAAGGATACGAAGAGGGCCCAAGCTGTGGAGCCCACAGGGGGCAGTCTCCTGACTACCCTGCCTGCTCCTCACGTGAGCTCTATGGTTACTGTGTCCTCTGAGACCCTGCAGACAGGGCAAGGCTGGGAGGAGCCTACTTCAGTTGTTGGAAATGTGAAACAAACAGTACAGAGATTTCCTCATTCAACCAAAAGTTAATGATGAATTTTGCAAACCTGCAAGAGTGCAGAAAATGACAGACCTGGTGGAGAAAGTAAGGGAAGCCAGGGAAAGGGTGAGAGGGAGCATGGGAAGGGGAGGAGACGCAGGAGTGACGAGGGTACCCTAGGTATAAACCCCAAGTCGCACATCACCACTGGTCATCCCAAATGCATACTCATAAAAAGTAATGGGGGGAAGGTTGCTGCCTAATGTAATCCCTAAAACCTTTAATATTGGGGGGAAACTATCAACAAGAGGAAAGAGGGCCTCAGGGGAAAAAAAAAACAGGCATGTAGAAACTTCAGTTTTAAGGATGGGAAACAATATTACTAAGTGGAAACTTTAATTAGCCAGTGGAAGAGCTTGTATCTATAATCCTGCTACTCAGAAAGCCAGAATAGAAGGATTCCAATTTTGAGCCCATCCTGGACAACTTAATGAGATCCTGTCTCAAAATTTATGGGCATCTAAGTCAGCTCTCTGTGAGTTCAGTCCTCAGTACACACATATACACACGTATATTCATCTATGGGTATGAATGATAGTGAAGAGTTGGGACTCTGCTGTTCACAACTGTCAAACATTGAACTAAAGTGCAAACAGGACCTAGAAAAATGGAAATAATAGGAACTAGGACTTGGTCATGCATGAACTCAGTGTCATGTGTGGCCTAATTGGTGAGACTCATCTTGGACATTTGCGTGACTGGTCTCATGGTAACTTTAGCTCTTACGGTCCTGGTTTCTATAGCAAGAGAAGATTTTTTCCTTTTCCAATTTGCACTGATTTTTAAAAGCATGCTTTAAAACCCATAGAGAAAAGGACATTCAGGGGACCAGCAACATTGACCTTCTAAGGGAAATTATTAACTGAGTTATGGACTGCAAAGGACAAGAGGCAACCAGCAAATGGGGTGTTGCATCAGGGGCACCAACCTAACCTCTGCCCCCTCTTTCCAGGGCTGAGCTGTTAACCTCACTTTACCAATTTCTCTTTCTTTCCTCATATCACAGCCATGCTTCTCCCAGGGTGGTTGCACAAAATTTTGGGGGGGAGGGAGGGGGGCAGGGGGACATAATGCAAATTAGTAGCACCATACCTGATCTGTAGAAAATGGTCAAAAACAGAATTTTTTTTTTTAATACTATGGGAGAATGCAGAAGCAGCTCCTATACAAGATAGACTACTGTGGCTGCCACAGTGCTGGTTAAAGTTACCTTGGGCACTCTACCTCCAGGAAAATTGCTGACCCCTGGTGGTCACTAGAACTCATCTGCCACCCAGTTGCACACAGAATCTTTGCATAACTTCTTGGACAGAATGGTGAGCTACTGTCGACAGGAGATCCTGTAGGGTAGACCGCTCCTTCCCTATGGTCACTGGGCAGTGTACTACACTGTGGCTGCCCCATCAGCCTGCACCCCTGAGGGAGGACCACGCACAGATGGCTCCCCTCTTCCATCCACCAAGGTCAGAGCGTAGCGCTAAGTCAAGAGCTCTGAGCAACTGTTTCCTCCCATAATAGAATGGAGTCAACACACCCCGTCAGTCTCATCTCAGATATGCAGACAACAACATTACCACAATCTGCATGCTGAACACTACACACTCCACCTGAAGTCTCTGTGGCAAGGCATGATAGGCAGCACAGCAGGTTCCAGGCCAAAACCACTGGACAAGTGGATCCCATAGCTTTTTCTGTATTCTACCATGAGGTTCACTCGGTCATGGACATTAAACACATATCTTTGTAAGATTTAGGCCTGTTTAATTTTAGATCATGGGGCTTCCTATCATCTCCCTAATTTATATTCACACCAGAGTTCTAATGCTAAGCTTTCCAAGACAAGTGAAGTTCAAGGTGATGATGCTGCTCCTTAAAATTAAAACTCACCTTAGAGAAGTAACTGTTGCTTGATTAAGCCCTTATTATGGGTGGCTTATCTGATGACACTTTTTTATCCGTTGAAAAGCTACTGAATATTAAAGCTGTAGCCAAGATATCCTCAACAGACTTTGAGCAGGGAAGGCTGAACTGAAAGGAACCTCCCTCAAACATGCCCATAAGCACAGAGCCCGCGGTGCCAGGAGGGACTCGCACTAAAGGCACACCCTAGAGAGCAGGCAGCCATGACAGGGCACTCTACCAGCACCCAAACCAGCTAAGAATCAGCATGTTTGAAGTTCTGGTTTTTCCACTCAATTTGCTACTTCCCTTGAGCAAGTCACTCAACTTCTTGAAATTCTTAGATTTCTCTTTGGAAAATACGAAAAACAGAATTTTTTTAGTTAAAAGTGTGATAGTAACACCTAGAAGTGAAGAGTTCTGAAAGCTCAAAGTGCTTTCGAAAGAACATTAATCATATAAATATGTGCCTTTTCCTTTGGCTGAATACTTTGCTGTCTGCTGGGCAAGAAGGAGTATGGGGCGGCCCTGGTCTGAGGTTGTTCCTCCCTGCTGCCCTGCACTGTCCCTAAAGCCCCTTGGGAATGAGGCAGTGCTGAGGGCAGAGCTCAGACCTGCTTTAGGTGGTCTGAGAATCGCTCCCTGCTGGATCGTCCCCTGTCCTGTGTTCTGGGCAGAAAGCAGTCCAAGGAGCTGAAGCCCTGCTCTGTCCACTCCAACCTGCACATGGTGCACATTGGAGTGGACAGCTCATACAATCATGCAGCACCAGCTCAGAAAATCATGCAGGCCTTCCTTAGGGTCAAGATGGGCAAGAACCACTCCACCACCACAGGAGTTAAATAAAGAACCCAAGAAATTCACGTCCACAGATGATTTGTATTTCCTCCCCTGCAAACCAGAAGCAAAGATGTCTTCTACCATACTAACCATTGCAATTAATATGAGTGCATTTATTTTGCAACTTTAAGGATTAAAATAATTATGTTACAAGAAAAACGACAACCCCCCCCCAAAAAAAAAAGTAAAGGCTGTGACTAACACAAAATTTTCATAAGCATTTCCCCTGAAATCTCATCAAAATCTTCCCTTTGGGCTGCAAGGCTTCAGTCTGAACAATATAGATTTTAATTTAGGGGACGTGGTAAGCTGTCACAGGTCACTGCTAATTTGGCACAACATCTAATTGAAATGTCATGCCATCGGTGACCAAATCTTCACAAGCAAAGTAATCCAGAGAATAGAAGGAATTACCTAATTAAGGTTTTTATTCAATTGCTAAGGCAATTCAAGCCAAACATGTTTTGCCTACAAAAACACTTTCCCAAGATCTGGAATTTATTTTAGTAAATTCTAGCCTGGAAATGGGAGCACCACTTCAAGGTTTTCCATTACATTCATGTGGCATCTGCACCTTAAACGTCTTTTTTGTGAAGGTGTCCTTGCACTAAACCAGGGAAAAAAACACCCCCTCTATGATTAAGGGCCGGGGTCTCCTTGCGGCCAGTAATGCCTCTTTGTCCAGGGAAGAAATTCATCTATGAGAATGGAGAACTTCCTAACCATTGCTCACCCAAACAGAAGATTAAACAGAGAAATTAAGAGGGGGGAAATGAAAATATTTCTGTTTGATTTTGCTTTTAATAAAAGAAATATCTCCAAATGAACAAAAAAGGTCACATAGAATATTGTGAATTACAGTCAAACCTCCTGTAGCATACCACTGCAAGTTCATGACGCAGCCACCATCATCAGAACTATGACTGAGAAGTTCCCTAAAAAACATCCAAAGTTGAATGAGAGCATCCTGGATCCTACAGTGACTTGCTATGACCGCCCCCACGTGCCCAGCACAGAGCACAGCATGGGCACATGGCAACACAGGATGGAAATTCATTACTGAAAGATTCTTGAAGAACGAAACCACGAGAGTTGTTTCCATGGGCAATGTTCACAACTCCAGCCACGACCTTGATCAGGGGATAGAAAACCATCTTAGCATAGAAATGGGAGAGGGGGAAGTAGGGAAGGGGAGGGGAGAGGGGAAAGTTGGGGGAGAGGAAGGGGAGAGGGAGGGAAGAGACTGGGAGAGGGGAAGGGGGAAAGAGAAGGGAAAGGAGAGTGGGAGAGGGAGGGAAGAAGGGAAGGAGGGGGAAAGTGGGGAAGAGTAGGGGGAGAGGAAGGGTGAAAGAGATGGGGAAAGAGGGGTGCCGTGTGTGAACCAGCACAGACGTGGACCCCAGAGGGCTCTATGCTGGTTATTCCTGGCCAGGACACATCCATCCTGGAGAACTTGTCCAGGTGGACATGTTCTGTTCTATCCCCATGTTCATAAGGCAACCTACCAGGTGTCATAGCTCCTAGGGGGTTGCCCTAAAAAGAAATAGTGCAGAACTATGCATTCAACGTTTCACAAACTAGAAAGAGCAGTACGGTTGCCCAACACCCTGTGTTCTGCTTTATAAAGATCTGATGAAGACGCCACCTTAGTGGTACTCCAGAAAGCAAACTAAAATTGCTTGAAAATGGAGTGTGGCTAGGATCCTTCTGAGGGCCACAGGGGACAGAGGACCACAGGGGACAGTGGATGTCATTCCTCTGCTCACACATCACCAGTCAAATGGCAATTATCTAGTTCAATCCCTTTGGGGCTTTTAAAACACAACTTCAGAACGCATACCCTAACAACCTTAAAGCTAAGCTCCATCTCCAGTGATGAATTTAAGCCACGAAGGATTATAGTTCAAATTGCTCTCAAGTAAATATTCTCAATAATTAAAATGCCATCAGTTAACTATAAAAACAGAGCCTGATAATGGTAATTAACACTTCTGTGCTGCTTACGAGGATTCACTGAACTTTGAAACAGCTCTGAAGCCTAAGCCACTATTACCCCATTCTGCAGACGATGAGACTGAGAGGGCGAGGTTAAGACGCTTGCCCAAGGGGGAAAATGATCGAAATTCAGGAATCAAACTCTGCTTCCTTTGGTCTGCTGCTTCCTTGGTGGCAGAATGCAGCAGCAGGAGTCGGATCCAGCGAGCCTTGATCCCAGGACTGTTGGTGGCTGGCATGGGTATCCCCCCCACACACCTCCCGGGAGGTGGGCCTGGTGCCTGCTGGCTGTGGGGTGCTGCTTAGCTTTCTTTGTGAGAACACGGCTACCTTTCTTTTCTAATGAGATGACAACATCAGATCTCTTCTGTCTCCACTGGTTCTGATAAGGTCTCAGCACAGCGTGCTGGTCTCTTTCAGAGCATTCTAGGAGAGCCCACGTCAGTCCTGAGGCCTGGGCGCGGGAAGCCCACGGTGTGCACACCTTCATCTTCCTCATTGCTGGAATCAGTCTGTCCCCTGAGCTCAGTCCTCCAGGGAGTGAGCACACCAACACCCTAAGCTCCTCTGGGGAAGAGTCCACAGGAAGAGCCCTGCGAGGTAGCCATCAGGGGGTAGTTGGCTGCGACTTGGACAATGCTGTTACGTTCCATAAAGAAGGTGTTTCAATACTAATAACATTTTAATTGCTGAAGTCCCCAAATGACTGGGCTAGTGGAGTCCACAGTAAAATGCCCAGCATGCTTGTGTGTTCAATGCACTGCCCTTTCAAAGGGCCAATGGGAAACTGCTTCTGTAGTTCCCACGTTCTGGCCAGGCTACAGAGGACAATGGTCATTAACAACAGAAAGTATCTGAAATAAATGCAGCGCTGAAAGCAGTGATTGTGTCTGGCTTCATATAACTCTGCCCTCGGCTAATACGAAGTTAGTGTATCAAGTGGGAAAATTAAAGAAGTTTTCTTCTGAAACGAAGCACTGTGCGTTTCTAAACATAGAGCAGGCGCCTGGAATTTTACCTTTAGGATTGTACTGACGCTTGCAGCCCTGGAAAGCTGTCTCCCTGAGCCGCCTTCTCTTTGCGCCTACGTCACCGATTTAAGGTTTTTATTTATTTAATTTTAGGAAGAAAGAAGAGGTTCTGTAGGGGGCACTGACTCTGCTAACCGCAAGGAAGGGCCCGGAGAAGACCTGATGGCGTCCGGACACCGGGAAGGCACAGTGTCCGTGCGCAGGAGGAAACAGGCATCAATCCAGCACTGCCCTGGAACCTTATTCAACCCAAGAAATTTGGGAGAATGCGAAAAAGGCAGCAGCCCAGTTCTCTGAGGGGCGTGGCTCCTCTCCAGGGGCCGACCAATGGCGTTCCTCCGGAGGAGATTGATGAGGGTTGCTAGGAAACGGGAGCGTCCCCTCCCGGAGCCGGCTCTGCACCAGCCTCTCCAGGGCGCACGGTGAGCCGAGCAAGCGGGCAGAGCTGCGCGCCACCTCCCGGTCCCCTCGCCTCGCTCAGTCCCTTCCAGCCGAGGGCTGAGACCCGACCGAGTCCCTGGGAGGACTTTGGGTCTCTGCTCGCCACAGCCCAGCGCCCTAGCCAGCTTCAAATTTGGCGCCGCCTGTGCTGCCCCACGCCCCTTCGCCCCCCACTTCACCAGCCTGCGCTCGCACAGCCTTGGGATCGGCCCCCCGAGAAGGAGGGGAGCAGCCGGACCCACCAGCTTCCCGCCTCTGCCGGGCTGCCTACCTGGGAGCCCCGGACATCCACCCTAAAGAGGTGGGGGAGGCGGACCGGGCGAGGAGGAGGCCGGGGAAGAGGATAGGGAGGCGAGGGTTTCAGGAGTGCTGGGCCTCAGCCCAGAGTCCCAATTAGCTGGAAGCTCCTGGGGTAGCGGAAAGTTGTCCCTGCGCCTTGGAGCGGTGCGCCCCAGGAAGGACCCCACTGCCCACTGCGGGCGACCGACCCCTTGCCAGGGGCCAGCCTCCTCCCCCTCCTCCACCGGCTCCCACTCCCGACTCCCAGCCGGTGCACAGCCTGGCAGGGGTGGGGCACACGCGGCCCCCGGATTCACAGAGGACAAAGGCAGCAGGCTGCCCCCTCCGTGTCGCGTGAAAAGAGCCGACCATGAGCCCGAGCAGGACGCAAGGTCCTCCCTGGTCCCAGCCGGGAGCTGCGTGCGAGGTAAGCAGCCTGAAGGGGACGTGTCCCCGCCGGGGAAGTCGAGGCAGGGCGCAGACCGTCCTGCATGTGCCGGGTGGGGCAGCAGCGGGGGCAGAGGCGAGGTACCAGGGGCTGTGTGTACGTCCTTGGCTGTGTGCTGGGGAGGGAAGAGGGGTTGTCAGGGTGCAGATCTGCGTCCCAGGAGGTGCACAGGACTGGACCTCAGAAAGCCCTGTCCTGGGCAGCCGCTGCCAGACCCCGCCGGGCTCCAGGTTCAGGTGCTGGCGGCCACCCTGGGGGGCGTGTTTAGCTGGCACGCGGATGACATGTGGGTGTGGAGATGGCCCGGCAGGTGGGCGGGCAGGCACAGTCCCAGGTCCTCCGAGCCCCTTCGATGTGCCCTGCAGCGAGCGCCCTTGGGCAGGGGCCTCACTGGCTGCTCCTCCCTCTGACCAGAGCGTTACGTCTGCATGAAACCTGTTCTTATCTGACATGAGTTGCCTCAGAGAGGGCGCGAGATCCGCATCCAAAAATAGACCGGGTCATATATCCAGGAAGCCCTCTGTCTTAAGGATTTCACGCAGATTTGGTGGTGGCTCTTCCCTGTGGTGACAAATGTGTAAGAGGCTCCCCAGTGTGATCCTCTGAGGTGTCCTGAGGGGGTGAGCCCTGTTCCTTAACAATCTTAGACCAATGTAAATTTTGAAAAGCATTCAACTAATTTGCTCCCAGAAAATCTCTGCTCGTGTGTGAACAGTAGCCGCTGTGCTTGAAGCACAGCAATGACAGCTGCATGCTGGTTGCTGAGCTGGGCGGGCTGCGAGTCTGAGGTGAGGAGCCAGGAGTGTCTCGGAGTGTCTTTGCTTGGATTTCTTTGTGTTGCTGGATCCCACAACTTCTGGGTTTATCTTTCTTTGGGGGACATAAGTAGCCATTTGGAGAGAAACAGACTCATTTTACCCAAGGCCAGTCTCTCTTGGTTTATCTGATGACACAGTTGGATGCCACCTGGACTCTATGGCTGACTTAAGTAGCTCCAGTACAGATAGTACTAAAAATACCAGACCGCCATCACACTAAATCCCGCGGGGGCAGTTCTTACAGAGATGTTTAAAATGCTAAAATTACCTGTTAAGACGAAGTTGCTATGTGCCCGTCTTTCATTTTCTGAGAGCGGCCTACCTGAACGTGAGAGGATCTGGGAGCTACTACACGGCAGGTTCCTGGAGGCGACGCCTCCCCTCCCACGCCTCCGTCCCGAGTGCCCAAGGGTTTCCCACACCTGTAGGGCCGGCCCTGCTCTCCGGTGGGTTCTGCTCCCCAGCAGGGCTGCACAGCCTCCTTGACAGGCACGCCCTCCCCTGCCATGACATGCGGCGCTCAGGGTGCCGGCTGAGAAGTGGAAACTTAGGCTTTTGCAAGTTGAACAATGAAAATCCAAGCACTTCACATTCTTTGTGCTAAAAGTGGCATGCGCTAGGCAGCCTGGTAACGCTGAGGAGGCTCTCTAAAAGGAAAAAGAATTTTTGGTATAAAACTTCCAGTTTATCAGTGGCACACGACCCTTGGATCAGAGAAAACTACCCGCACACAAAACAGGCAGCCTGCAGGCAGAAAGGTAAAGGGTCCCAGTTTTTTCATATTTCAAGGACACGTCAACAGCCAGTCAAGAAACATGCAGAAAGCGACGTGAGCAGATAGTGTTATGAACAATGAACGTGGACTCAGGCTCTCATGGGCTTTATAAAAGGTGTGGTGTACAGGTTTTGACAAGAAGAAAGTATGAATTAGGCAACACAGGCATTTACCCCACAATTACCAAGACTCAAAATGATGAGCCCAACTTTGATTTTATATTACGGCCACTGACATAAATAGCCTGAGGAAAGGCGGAGGCGGCGTGAAACTCGGAGATCTTTGTTGTCTGAGCCGACACTGCGGTCTGACCTCGCGCGCTAGCACAGGTCCCTTCCTGCTTCCTAGCACATGGAACAGGCGTGCTCTTATTAGGAAAGGGACACAGTATTTTATAACACTCTGCTGTTCCTTTTTGCATGTTAGACTCTTTTCCCTGTCTCTCTTGTCCATTCCTCCATCAGTGTCCAGTCACAAAATAAAGCATGACCGTTAGCTAGGGTTCTAGTTCTCTCCTACCAGAACACCGCCCTCTTTGCGTATGGGATGAGTTGTTTTGCTTGGCTCAAACTCCATTCCAAGAAACCACTAAACAGAACCAATAATCATGAACACTTCTGTCTACTGGAGCACCAGGAAAGTACGATGCACCCATGCACAGCTGGAGGTGGGGGACCTTTTTGCTCCTGCAATGGCTTCTGAATGGGGTCATGTTTACCCACCTTGCCTCACTCTCCCAGCTTACACAGGGGTCATCATGCATTTTCACCTCTTCTGAGCCTTTGTTAAATGCAGCCAGTTCTGCATTAGATGAATTCATTGAAATCGCTCCCAAGAAGTGGCATAAAATGATAGAAAATTATCTCCCGAGTCTGAGTGCGTAAATGAGTACAAGCATCGTGATCGCAGAGATGGCAGGCACCACAAGGTTGGCCTCCTCCCGCCCCAATGTGGGCTGGGTCCCTACGGCATTACTGTTTGGGAATACTTCAGCCCATCCCAGCCTAAAATGGCTCACTTAAGGACTTCTTCCAGAATCTCTGAAAGACTTATTTCACAGTCTAATGGCTCTTCCTATCAAGAACTTTGTTGTGATATTCAGCCTAATTTTGTCCTGATCCCATTTGTCGTGTCTTATTGTCCCTTGGGCTAACCCAGACCCTGTGTGAGGCAGACCCCTCCTCTGCATTCATACAGGTCAGGAAAGGCACAAAAGCCACACGGTGCCTCTGGACAGAGCACAACGGTGACAATCCCACATCCAGGCACCTTTGCCAAACATTTCAGATCCATTTTTTAGGTCATTTACTTGTACGTACAAGCTACATCTTCCAATACTGTATTTTACAGATGTGAATGAGGAATTCACCTTCTGTGACAGCAGCTGCCTTTTGACCAACAAGAGGGTCCATTCTAAGTAGTATTCTATGCATGCGCATTTATGAGACATTGTCAACAGAACCTTGTCGCCACCCACACTACAAGGGAATTCTGTGACATGTTGGTCGGATGCTCCACTAATCCTCAGAAGCTCTTGTTATGTAAGTTCCATGAGTGAAACAAAAGCAATTTCTGTAATTAATAGAAGGGACCAGGAATCTAATGGTGCCTGTGGTTCACCTCCATATGTGAACACAGTATAGAAATTCTGTTGGAGTTCTCAGTAGCTCCTTCAGACTGAAACACTGTGAAACCGCCAGCAGAATCCGGACCAGATCCTTCCCTGTGCACTGTTTCACAAGAAGTCAACTTATAACATGAATATATCCACATGGAATATATTTAGATGTATATGGAGGTACCATATGGGAAGGTTGCTTTAGAAATAGAAAAGCCTAAAATTACCATGAAAGAAAAACAGGTTTTTACTTGGTTCACTTAAATTGAGTTCCAAATGTCCACGTGTATGGAGGGCTCTTCAGGACTCTTAAGCAAGTCTCCTGGTGGGCTCAGCATCCCACTAAGCTACTTCTCTGAGCCCCAAGCACTGAAATGCAGGCAGAAATGATGGGGGCTCATGGACCATCCAGGAAACTTAGGACGTCATGATATGATTCAACAGCCCACCCCAGAGATAATGCTCCCTTCCTGGAAAAGCCATCCCAAGACTCACCATGCTTTTAGGGGAATAAAACTGGACTGACTGCATGGAATGAACAACTGTTAAACCAGAGTTCTCTGTCCTGAAGGAGATTTTTGTAGTGTCATTCATCACATAGTGATGAGTACCCTCAAAGTGATTTTCCTTAGAAACACGGGGGAAATCAATTTTCTAGGTACAGGAGACGTAGGCCATTAATACACCAGAACCGAGAGGCACTCTAAGAAGTAAGTGTCCACACAGAATATTATACCTTCTCATCAAACAAGCATCTTGTTACGGAACTAGAAACTGTATTCCATAAAGAAACTTAGAAAACATTCAGACATAATCTGTACAAGCCAGAGTCTAAAAACTACCATGTTTTAAAAAATAGTGCCAGTTCTAGAAGAGGTATCTCCATGGAAAGCACTAGGTAGGTCTTATCTTTAATTCCGTATCAGAACTTACTTTTACTATCCTTGTGCACACACACCACACACACACACGCAAAGTTTGAGTTAATTCAGTTAGAAGATTTTATATATACACCTCCATACAGAATTTTCAAAGCCACAATACTAGACAACTTGCAATTTTTTTCAATCGTTCTGCTTAGCAGGGGAGTACTAAGAGCATAACAATTTCCAGACTAGGGGTTGATTTTAGAGTAGACACAGGACTCGAGGAGACCTCTAAGAAAGATCCACTACCAGAAAGAAAGGGCACTTAGCAGGCAAACAACTGACCAGAACATTTTTAATAAGCACCTATTATAACCAAAATGAAATTCAAAGAGATGCTAACGTGTGCCCAGAACTCCACAAATATATGTTTGATGTGCCCCTATGCTGGGCGTAGTGTAGACAGGGAGGCCCTGCAGCCATCAGACTGGTGACAAGGTCGGTTCCTCCCTTTAGCCAATTCATTCAGATTTATGTTCTCATGCTCTTTAGAGATCCCAAGCAGGCTGTTGTGACAATCCTAGTCACAGAGTACGGTCATCAGACAGTTGTCCTGTCGTAAGAGTTCTGCAGTGACATGGCACGGCTTATCAGGCTGAACAAGGGGGCACAGCAAGCTTCATTCCACTCAAGGGGGTGGAAGCCGGGCTGGCAGCTTCCCTTGCACAAGTACAGGTAGCTGGTAAGGAGCTCAGAACATGCTTTCTTCCCCGAGGCACATTAAGCTACGTCATCCCTGGTTTATATTCCTTTGCCTCGTTTCATTCAACAGTGTGTCTGAGCTCCAAGCAGGAGGGCATGGGTTTGCTAAGAAGGGGAGCAGTGAACAAGGAGACGGCGTCCAGGTCAGAGCTCCATGGGAGAGATCTCTCCACATCAGAGACCCCTCGGAGAAACAAAGAAATTTATTAGAGGAGATAAGCTAAAACAATACTTACAATTGACTAGGACAAAGAAAAAAGAAGAAGAGCAAAATATCCGATTTACTAGCAAGCTGTGAAATTAACACAGCTCCGAAAACATGAGGGAATCCCCTTTCTTAGACCTGAGTTCAGCGCCCATCAGGGTCTGTGGGAGCCCCCATCCCCAAAACAGCAGCGGGAGGTGAGTAGGACTCAGCTCCTGTGGGCTGAAATGCTCACACTTCCTCCCATCACAGTCTAAGAACTTCCCAACAGGAGAGTAGGCTGGGAAAAACATGCTGTAGACCAGTAAAACTTTGGGATTTCTTTACACAGAGGAAACAGTAATGGTCCACCTCAACATAAGAAACTCTCAGCCTCTTACGCACGAGAACGAATGCCCATGACTCGGGCCTGGGCAAGAAGCCAGAGGATCCTGGGATTGCATGCTTTAACCACACACAAGAACAGGAAGCTGCGGGACTGTGAGTGGCCCCACAGGCTGGGCTGGGGCTGCTTCAAGAAATGCACACTGTGACAGTCCCTGACCTGAGTGCTTTCCTGCAAGCAAAAGCCACGTCTCCACTTCATAAGCTCAGGCATACTTTGCACAGCCAATGAGCCAAGCATGAGCCTTTTCTCACGTGTCTTTTCCTGCCTTGCAATTTGTATTAGGATTCCTTATGCACATGAAAAAGGAGATGGATACCCAGATCTGTCCCTCCATCTGCTGGAGGCTGCCTTTTTTCATTGTAAATAATGCACAGCAGATAGATTATTAGTAATATTTTGTATTTTGCCTCGCAGTTTTAATACACCATGTGTTAGTGAACGCAGCGGAATGAGAACTGCTTTCAAAAAACATGTCAAAACCCATGCCAATTTGAGAGACAGCACAACAAGGTCAGAAACAGTTGGAATGTGTACCAGCTCAAGGAGAAAATGAGGCTTGGAGAATATAATTAACTGTTTCTATTTTGAAACATCTTATTTTTCCTGAAAAAGCAGAGCCCCTCTACTGGCAGATGCATTAACCCCAGTTATTTTGGTCAAGTTCGGGGGTAAAGTCACCAGATCAGACCACCCTTCAGAGCTGAGAGGCAGCTAAGGAACAGAACCCAGGTCCCCGACACCTGTTCTGTACACCAGGCCCAGGGCCCATCCTTCAGAAAACAGCCTTAGCAATGCCCAAAGACCCGCTATCCCTACTCCTGCCAAAATTTCTTCCAGTGCTTGTCATGGTTCACCAAATTCTCCAAACTTTAAATGCAAGTATTCAGTCCATAAAATTCAAAACAGCATGTATTCATTGCCTATGTCCACCTGGTATACACTTTGGGCTTCTGTGCTTAGTTTTCAGGAAAGGAATTTTACCCAGTTTGGTGAGGAGGAGGGAATTCATAATTTATAAATATTTCCCAACTTCACAATTTTGTCTAGGATAAGGCCTTGCATGGCTGTAATTCCCTGAGTAGTTACGACGATACACATTGTCATCTGAGAAGAACCCAATGTCCTCCGTAGTCACTGAAGGATCTAGGGAAAAGGCAGGGAGAAGGTGAGGTGGGAGAGGGGGCTCGCCCTCCCCACCTGCGTCCTGTCTCCAGGATCCTGCATTGTGTCCCCAGCTCTGACTTGGGAAGGACGCTGGAGTTGAGGAGACTCCTGTGGGAAGGGTTGTAGGTGGAGCCCAAGGGCAAAGCTACTCTCCCGCTTCTGCCCTTCCCCCACCCCTCCGCCCCCTACCTCCAACACAACTCCTAGGCAGCACTGCAGTCATCTCTCCTCGTCAGACATTGCCGGAAATGGCTGGAAATGTTTGGAAATGACTGGTAGTGGTTGGAAATGGCACTAGGTACATTTCACCCAGAAGAGACCATGTCAGAACTGTGCAGAAGTGATTTAAAATGAAGAATGTAAGAGATGCACTCAGACTGACTGCAGTGCTCTGTGTAGGATGGTTGGGGGGCCCAGGATCTCAAGTGCCTGCAGACAATTACTGTACATGATTTGAGTCTGAGAAACACCACTGGTTGAGCCTTCTCCATCTGCTATAACAAAACACTGTGAATGATAATTACTTGCCACAGTACTCCAGGCCAAGAAGCCTGAGGTCCAGGGGCCAGTAGACCAGTCCTGGTGACCATCCTCCCTGCAGGCTGGCATGCCACTACATCTACTCTCACAGGGGGAAAACAAGAGAAGAGAGAATGTGCCTTCCCTTTCTCCATTGCAAGGACATCACTTCTAAAGTCTCATCTAGACCTAGTTGATTCCCCACGGACAGCCACTAGGGGAGGTTGAGGCAAAGGCTCTAAGGTGTGAATCCAAGGGACACAAACAGTGGGGTCATACTGACCACAAAGAGGATGGAGACTACAGAGGGCATTCGGGGACTGCTTGCACCAGGTGATTTCCTGCAGCAATCCACTCTAGCTGATAGTCAGTGTCTAGACTAAATGCTACACGCACGGGTATTCACTTATTAGTTGAGTTCAACAAATAAAGTATGGTTTCCCAGAGTTGTATGAGCACATTAATGTTCCAAAGAATTCACAGAACTTTCATGGCAAAAGTATTTTCCTATTTAACAGTAAATTCTATAGTACTCAACCCTGTACAACATCTTTTAAAAATTCTCTCCAGCCTTTTTGTCCTATCTTTTATTCTGTATTATTATAACTATGATATTGAGATATTAGAAAGAGAAGTTTCTGGTCTTTGAAGAGTGCCATTAGTGAAAACATTCCCCCTCCTCCTGATACAATCTCTTCCAGATTTGTGCAACTGCGCACTTAAACCGTCTTCCTAGCTAGTCCTTGTGAGCAGTGGTGTGAGAAAACATTGTTTGTCCAGCTCTCCCCTGCCCTCCGGATCTGCTGGCAGCAGGGGGTGGGGAGAATCTCGCTTGGCAACTACACATTCTCCACTCTGCCGCGACTCCTTTCAAGGGAGCGGTTGCTTAGCTGAGGCTGGCAGGACTCACAAAGATAGTTTCCTGAGCGGCGTTCAGAACCGCATGGGAAAAACACTGCCAGAGAGAAAGGGATGGACAGAGGGGGCCCAGGGAGGAGGCTCAGACTGAGCCAGCAGCTCCAGCTCCTGAAAGAGGGGGCAGCGTAATGCCTTCCCTAAAATTCCACCCGTCACACTAACCAACTTCACAAAGAGAAAATAATAAACAATGGATCTCACCCCCATCTTTTTACGCATTAAGCTTTAGTTTTCAGAACTGTGGCATCTCAGACACAAAACTGTCCCATTCCCAAAGTGATGCTGTGGCTGCACTATGCCCTGTGGTGATCACAGGCTTCCACAGAATGGTGGTAAACCGCTGGCCTCCCCATGGATACAGCAGGGTCTACATGGCTCCAGCCACAGACCCATCACTATCCCAACTGGCTCCTGCCCTCCTATTTTCATATCCTTGAAGAGTCACTGTTATTTACTAGAAAATAACTCGAAGTCCAGGAATTGCCAGTGGATTTCCCCTCCCGTTAGGCCCCCTGTTGGTTTCTCCTTCCCAACCTCAACAAGACAGTATCTTCCCCTCTCTATCACAGCCAGCACCTGCCCAGACCGGCCATCACTTCTAACTCAGTCTTCTTCAACAGCTTATCCAAAGTCTCTCGTTAAGCTATTTACCAGATGTTCAGTGAACAATTACCATGTGCCCACTCATCACTTGATAGGTAATTCTTGCTTCAAATACTGAGCTAGAATCCAAGCAACAGAATTAAAGTGCTATAAAATACCTGTAACTATATCTACACACACACACACACACACACACACACACACACACACACACACAGGAAAGCGAGGAGTAAATAAAAATAATGGGGTGAACCTTGATATATGACTAACTTTCCCACTCCCTGCTAAGTCTATAAAGAATAAATCATAAACTCACTTTAAAATCCCTACGTTGGCCATCACATCCCTACATCAGGCCCCAACCTGTTAGGCTCTACACCAACACCTGCCTTCTATTTGCACCCCAGATAGGCCTGTGCCTTACTGACTCATGACTTCATCTCAGTGTATTGTCTTCCTTTCTACGAAGCTGTATTTGAGTCCGGTTTCTAAATCCTACTTCACCCAAGCCCATAATGATGATGTTTTTATCTGTAAAGGACTGTTTATCCAAAACACCCATGCAGCCTCAGTGTGTGCAGGTCTGAATAGCAGAAAGGGCACAACTGAAATCAGTGCACTGAGTGACCAAATTATATGACATCTGTGTTGCAGTAACAGAGACCTCGCCAAGAGCTCCCCTCAAAATCCTCCCCTTCAAACACTCATCCCATCTTCCTTTGCTACTTTCTGAAGCAGTTTTCCAAGTCCTCTTTCATGAATGTCTTTAGTTGTGCCGTCATGATGTCCTAAATCCACTCAAAATGTTGACCTTTCTTGGTCTTTTGACTTCAGTAAGAGCCAGAAGCCACACGGCACCAGAATCAAGGTGGATGAGGACACACCACATTTTCCTAAACCACCCTCCCACTGGATGTCACTCAGCAGCAGTCGCTAGCCATAGTTTTTATTGCTCCTCATAAAGAATCCTGAAAGTTTTGAATCTTCCAAAGCTAAGGGACGAGGTAGGCATGGGCAGAGGAGGATGCAGCAACTTCCCACCTGACAACCTTCACACACCTAGGATTCCTGCAGTTAAAATTTTCTGTGTAAGAGTGTACACTGAGCTTGTCACAGAGGGTCCTCTTACACTTTTCTTGTAAGCACTCCACCTCCTCCATTTCTATCCTTCCAGTGTCTACTCCATACAGGCTCTGACTCTTGGGATCCAATCGCCTATCTGGTCCTTTTCCATGGGCCAGGCTTTCTTGTCCACAGGCAGCACGAGGACAGGACCAGGCCGCCACTCCCCGGTCACAGCGCCATGCTACTGGGCCTCCCTCATTCACTCATTCCAGGGCTGAAGTCAAGGCTGCTACCCCTGGCTCCACCCACCCACACACCCACCCAGCTATGGTGCTGCACTCTCAGTTCGTGGGGGCTTTCCTGACCTTTCCTCCCTTAGGACCCAGGAGATGTTCTGCAGTCACTTGGTTAGGTGTCTGCTGATTCCCATGTGGTTGCAACACCGCAATGAGGAGACACAGACAGCTTGGCAGGCATTGTGTGGACTGATACAAAGACCTACAGTGAACAACGCCCATGAAATTACTTAGGATTTGTCTGAAACATCTGCCTATCTCCTTTGAAGTTATCTCCAAGAGGACAGAGATATTTTACTTTGGTCCTTTTAGCAAAGTCTATAATAATACACAAAACATATAATAACATTTAACTGATATTTAATGAATGAACAAAGCTTATTTTAATTTTTAAATTTAATCAGTGGGCACCTGGAATACTGAAATATTAATGCAATTTCTCCCCTTCATATGTTGCACTTTGAAAATGAGAATTATTTTTGCATTTTTAATTTCAACCTATAAATTATATTATTGCCCTGAACACGGTCTGGATTCTCAAACAAAAATAACTTCATAGAAGTATTTTAAGACTTGGCATTAAAAGATGACATCTATTCAAGGGAAGAAATCCTTCATGAGTGCCTTCCCCCTTCAAGGCACCAGGCTAGGTGGCAAAGAAGAGAGAGAGAGAAGAGTGAGACAGCCCAGGTCTGATGGGGCATTTTGATCCCTCAAGAGAGAAGAGACAGGTGCCAACGTAACAGCAGGAACAGGCCTGTGAGGCATTAAGCAGACCATAGTAGGAGTGTGAGACCCAAAGCAGGAGCTATCGTGAAAATGCGATGTCAAGTGTCCTGCACCCTGAAAAGTGGCTAAGGTTAGAAAAGGCACACGATGCCCTCTGGGGCCTGTGTGGAGGAGAGGGGTAGGGGCCAGACCTTGCTATGTTATGTACTCTGTCCTTCCTTTAAGGGCAGGGCAGGGCAGGGCAGAATGTAACCTCCAAGGAAAGAAGAGATTGTGGCCAACACTGCTCCTGTGCGCACAGGGAGGCCAGGGAGGGCACTGAGAGCATGCCGTGAAGGTGGACTAGGGAAATCAAGGCTTGGGAGGTGAAGAGATGCCTTGGTAGATGGTGGCAGCCATCCAGGTGAGAGGCAGTGATGGCCCAAACTAGGGCAGCAGTGCCGGGAATAGGAAACAGCGGATCTAATAGACAGAAAGATGAATAGTACCCTGCAGGTAGGAATTAGCTGTTGGGTGAAAACCCGCCAGCCACGGCAATTAGGCTAATCATGGTCCTTTTTCAACAATAGGAAAGGCCTTGCTGCTCCATCGGAGCCCTTGTACAATGAAGGGAAGGGGAAATTTTAAAGGCTAGTTTTTAAGAACTTGTGTCAAAAGAAAATATATCAAAATACTAGCTCTTTAGAAACAAGGTGTAAAACTGAAATCCATGTTTTCTATGCAGCTGTGCTGTGATGGTGAGGGTAGGTGCCTGTGCCCAGGGCTCCACAAGAGCCACTCATGGACCTTGAGTCTTCTATCTTCATCTTCCTGGCTACAGCCAAAACTGCCTTTTAAAAGTATACACTTGAATATATTACCTTCTGCTTACAACTCTCAAGGGTTCCCATCACTCTGGGGTCATCGTGGCAGGGCCACACAGGCTCTATGGCCAACCTGTCTGTCCAGCTCAGGCTCACCCTCTTCCCTCACAGAAACCCAGAAGCCATTGCCCTGACGCTATGTCCTTCACGCCTACCCAGGCAGGGCTCATCCCCACCTGAGGACCTCTGACCCCCTCTGCCTGTCCCTCTTGCTCCTCCTGCCGTGTCTCCACAAGCCCTCCCTCCTGCCCTTTCTCACACCTCCTGGATCTGCCATATAAAAACTAGAAGCCATGTGGACTCCTTCACAGCTGTGTCTCTTTATGCAGCAGAACGAGGTCTACACAACAGAAGATCAATTAGTGTTTATTGACTAAATGGAGTCATGGTTAGTTAAATCACTCTAGAGCTCATTTCACTCATCTTTAAAGTTGGGGTATTGATCTTTAGGATTTCATTTAGCCATCTAATTTTTATACATAAACTCGAAAAATAAGCAACATAATTCCACACCGACAAGCCTGGCTCAGTATCCTGTTGTACTCAAACACACGGGGTGCTACTGATAAGCCCCCAGTGTCATTCGCTGCCCCACCCGTGAAGTCTTTAGGAGCGATGCTATGAACAGATTTTTCCCCCTCTTCCACCCCACCTTCATCTTGCTCACATTTCTCCTGTCCTTTCACCTGGAACAAGAGATCCAAGGAATAGGAAGCAAGAGGAAATGACTATAAAACCCAAAGGCTCAGTAAACTTCCTATGAAAATCAGCTTCCCAGGCCAATTCCCGCCTCCCCACAACTCCCTGGGAGAGAACACAGCCCAGACATTTCCAAAAAAGAGGATTCATAAATCTCCTTTGACGACACTAATTCTCACCAGTGCCTGCCTGTAACAACACCCGAGGCTCTCCACTGAATGCCAACTCCATCACAATGCTCCTCAAAATAAAACAGACGTGCTAGCTAGCAGTGAATGCCACACCTGCACTGACCCTCTGGTGCTCGCAGTGGCCCTAGGAGGCCCGTGCTGGCCCGTCACCTCCACATGGTGAGAAGGACCCTTAGCACTGCACGGCTCACACCCAGGATAGGCCACATCACATCACAGGGGGCAATGGGCCCTACCTCTCACGGGCTTCTCTGGGGAAAAGTGTCTCAAAAACACATGAGATATGCAAAAAAAAATTCTAGAATGAACAGCTTTAAGATTCCTTGATTTGAAAACGAAAATAACTTTAAACTCAGTGATATTCCAGGCTCTTTTTAAAAATAGAAAATTAGTAGCACAGTGAAATATTGGCATAATCTGATAGTTTTTTTTCACACCAGAATATACTTGATGCTCTGGTTTCTTATTTTCACATAAACTCTTCTCCTTTCAGCAGTTTGAGTGTCAGATGAAGCGAAAATACTCATTGTAAGTCTTTCTTTGCCAACTATTTTTTTCAGAAGAGTCCTTTGCTCCAAGACAATATTTTTCATTTATACTAATGGGGGAGGGGAGAACCTGTGGCCAAAAGTGAGCATTTATTTCCTTATTTTCTGGAGAAGGAGGCCACAGGTTTCCTGTATCAAACAGGAATAAGAGATCCAAGGGGATCCTATCCATCAAGAAACTGCCCTATTCTCACTTCTGTTCCTGTCTGTCTGCTAGATAGGTGCATTTACACAGAGCTAATCCTGGGACTCATGCACTAAGCCAAGTTTACAAGCTAAAAAGGAAGAGGCCCTGAGGAGGTAATTACAGGAATACAAATCGAGAGAGACAGCTTGAAAGAATAGTAATTTTGATTCTTGAAACTGACCTTACATCCCCAAGAGGGGAAGAGAGCAGCACACAGCAACCTTTGCTGTCTACTCAGAAGCGATCATGAATTAATTGTGCAATTTAGCTGAACTTTGCTTTTCCATGTATCCTAGGAGAAGATCCCTGGCGGGCTGGCAATTGTTGTCTGTTTGTAATATGAACTTGATACCTGGAGGTGGTTCCCAAGCCTACATGGGCTTAGTAGAAAGCTCTAATTTCCTAAACACATAGACAGGTAAAAATGAACCCAATAATCACTAGTGAAAGGAAAAGGTAAAATGAGATGAAAACTCATAATTGACAATTTTGTTTTAAATAATCTCAAAGAAAGCTCCTGGGTGACATCCAAATTTGTCCTTCCATGAGGATGTATAAGGATGTATATGGTTTTCATGGCTTCATCGTTGACTTCATCAAAAAAGCACTTAGTAAAAATCATACCTGCTTCTGAACATTAACAAGGTTTTGCAGTTCCAGCCAAGAGGTGGCTGGTGCATCTGCTAACGCACACAACATTACCAGCCAGCAACGCTGGTAGTAAGGATTTAATGTAGACTCTGACTTACTCACACAGGATGTCCCCATCTCAATTAGCGGCTTGACACTGGCCTGACGATGCTAATTCTGTACTTCTCATTTAACTGTGCATTTTTTATTCATCCATTCCACCGGTGTTAACTGAACCCACATAGCAAGTTCAGTACTGACCTGGGCACTGAGTGTAGACTGGTCAGCACCAAAACCCCACCCCCTCAATGACCTTTATTTACAATTTCAAGATTTTTTAAGGTAGGAGGAAAAAGTATAAATGGTATCATAGTCCCTTCTCTAGTATTTCAGGCAGAAATAAATGAATAAAATCTGTGGACTTCCTTGAGCTCCCTGATTCTGGGTGGAGACCTAAGAGTTGACCCACAGTCTCTTGCCTTTTCTCTTGAGTTTCCTTAATGCTTTACAAAAGAAAACTATTATTTACTATAAAAACACAGTGGTGTCCGCTGAGGAGGCTGGGAGTTGGGCCCTTGGCAGATGTAAACCTGCCAGCTTGCTTTAACGTAGGATATTCTAACGTGTCCACTCATTCTTCCCAGAATTTTTTGCCAAGCTCCTTGTACGTGTTCAACCCTAAAATGCAGGAATTTGCACATTTGACCTGAAACGGCTCACAGTCCTTTGTAACTAGAACTTACTGGAAATAAGCTAGATGAATTGTTACCTCACTCAAGTCACGTGCTCATAATCTCTAGAAACTCAACCTTACTCCTGGAATATAAACTCCGTAGAATATAAAGTCACTGGGATATAAACTCATTGAGCTATAAACTCAACCATATTTTTGATGTGTTCTCTGAAGTGAAAAAAAAATTATATTATTATAAAAGCAAAGTATTTGGGGCAATTTTAAAAAGAAAAAACTGAATCAAAGGGTGCTGGGAAACAAATCAGGCAGATTCAAGTTTTACAGAATAAAAATCACTTTGCTACCAATACTGCTCTAAAATTAATTACAAGATGTTTTTAAATGATATCAAAAACATGAAACCAATCCATAAGGCAAATAAAACTAGAAACCACCATTAGTGAGTAAATTGTTTACTATCTATTATAATTCTTCCATAGAACATAACTGGCACTTTCACAGTTTAATGTTTCTGTAATTGAGGTGTAATTCAATTTATTTGCACATTTTAAATAATAATGTTTCCTCCCCACTCCCTTAAAAAAGCTGTTCTTATACTAATGAGGACTCTTACAATAAACAGCACCAAAGGTAAGGAAACATATTAGCAAACACAATGTGTATTTCACTAACTATATTTTCTAAAATGATTATAAATATTTCGGCCAAATTTACTTTTGACTTGGTAAATTATTTTTACTTTACTACAATGGAAATGTGAACCCACCCCTTTCATATATTTCCAAAATCAAAAATCACTCCTTTGAAAAATACTTCTTTACCAGAACCAGAATGTACTCGTGGATAGCTTCCTTACTCCTACAGGAACACAGGAAGATACCTCGCTAACCCCAGTGCACTCTTAGCCAGCAGGAGCCGTGTTCTGGTCGTGCTCATCTGGCCGGAGTCTATTATCATGCCCTAAAGGCAATACATGACGGTTGAATGAATGAATAAAGTAGAGGAAGGAAAGGAGAAAAGAAACCTTTTGACACAAGGAGTCCTTGATAAGTATTTGTTGAATTATGATGAGTTGCTTGCATTGACTGACAGGGTAATGTATACGCAGCTCAGTAACAAAGTTTTAACATCTTCCTGTACTGTTTGCCTTTGTACCACCAAGGGGAAATCAATAAAATTTAATAAGAAAGGTTTCTTTTAATATTTGGTTTCATGTGTACCTAAAGCCTACATATTTAAGTTTTGATAGGTTAGTCACTGGCTCAAACATTCCCCTCATTTACTCAAATACTTTCATCATATCATCTGTTAGAATATATTTCCTAAATGGATAACTTTTACTTATGATGAATTTTTGCATCTCTAAGCTTCTTGTAGCCTTCCTGTGATTATTTTCTGTATCTATGCCAATAGTAACTTGTTGTATTCTTGTGCATGTACCTCGGTATCAGCACAAACCTACTGAGCCATCAAACCTAGCGTCTATTTCTAAAGTAAACTAATCTATTCATGTGCTTTGCTATTATTACCCATTTCTGTTGGTTTCTGCCTGATAAGTAGCACATTAAATTTAAATGCCACCCAAATTTGGGACTAGTATCAAGAACTGTGTCTGATACAATAAAATGAAACACTATTTATTTGCAAATCCTCAATGACCTTTAACTAGAAATTAATAATGTACTTGTAAGCCAGGCATGGTGGTCCACAACTGTAATCCTGGCATTCCAGAAGGCTGAAACAGGAGGATCAAAAGTTCATTTGAGCCAAATCTGGGCAAAGCAGAGACTTAACAAGATCCTGTCTCAACATAACAAATTTAAAAAGGCTGGGAGTGTAGTTTAATGTAAAGGTCCTGGGTTCAAACCCCAGTACTAAAAAAGACAAAAGTATTTATAACCTATTTATCACTGTATAACAGAGACAATGTCAGCAAGATGACCAGGAGTATCAGTGTAAATACGTTACAATAGATGACCCCAGATCAATCCCCAGAGTACTATCTTTAGTCACATGGAGAAGGCAGAAGAAAAGAGAAAAACACATAGGCCCTGCATTAAAACCGACAGTCCACCTCCCGGTGTTGCTCACATCAGCAAGGTGGGACAAGGACAGCACTGCCCTTACAGCTCTGGCACACTAAGCGTCGACATGAGGTGGTCAGTGAAGCAGAGGCAGGCCAGGAGGGCACTGGGAGGAAGCGTCAACGGAGGTGGCAGTCTTAAACGTGCCCCATCCTCTGAAAGGCCACGTTAGGTGAAAAATTATGAGACAGGTGCAATGTGTTAGACATTTTGATTCCCAAAGTCAATGGGATCGATGTGTTTAGCATCTTCAAAGCCATTGGAAGTTCCATTAGGAAGATGGAAACTGGAACTGAGGAGAAAACTGGACCTGAGGAAGTAGAAATGGCCACTGCCTGGATCTGTCTGGTTTCACATTAAGGCTGCAAAGGAGATGAAACAGGATCCAGGGGAACACAGATTAAGGGGAAAACTTTTTTTAAAATATTCTACTGAAGTTTTGTCTTATGATTCCTTGGAAATGAGACTGAACAAGTACTGGGGCCAGATGCAATCTTCTGGGAAGTTCAGGAGCTCCTGTAGACTTTGTCAGAAAGTCAGTCACATTTGGGGATTAAAGGTAAATCTCATAGCTCCTGTCCAGTGGAGCTTAATATCTCATCTGAGACACAGATTCATTACATGCGTCAAAGAAATGTAAAATTCCGATAAGTGACACACGCTAAACATCAGAGATAAACCAACAATGTTAGGAAAATCAGACGTGCAGGAGGGGACAAGGACAGCCAGGAGGGCAAGAGCTGGCCAAGACGAGATGGCAGGAGAGAGCAGGGCCTAGGAGGGGCTAGAGGTGAACAACACAGCAAGAACCCGGGCCTGGGCTGGGGCACGCGGGAGGCTGTGGCACCCTAGGAAGAGCAGTGAACAGGAAACCATTCAAATACTCAGAGCAGGAGGGGGCCGCCAATCATCTGTTTAGAAAATAACAATGGTAACACTCATGGGAACATGGTGAGGCCACAGGCTGAGGGCTACATGGATAAGGGGGACTTGTTATGGGATTCACACAGCTGTGCACAGTACCGTGGAAAATGGTGGCTTGAACAAAGTTGGCAGATTCTGAAACGATGACACGCAGATGATTTAGAGGAGAGTTTTAGCCGTCAAAAGACTTTGATGTATGGCTTAGGGACAGTAGAGACTGCCCTGACCCTTACACAGTCGGGTGGGATGCACACAACAATCAAGCCATCTATCAGCGAGCCTCTGCGCTTATCTGCGCATTAGAAGTACAGATCTGATTCCAGGCGTTGTTTATCCCAATTGCTTCTGACACTCCAAAAAGAAGCAAGCTACTGTTGATGAATATCCATTGTGTCCTGGGGAGTGAGGAACAAAGAGTGTGCTCAGAGGCCTCTGCTAGGCTCAGCCAAAGGAGGTGACAGGGGCCCCCTCAGCAGCGCAGGCTGCACACTTCGGGTGCAAACAGATGAAGGCTGCATTTGGCTGAGAAGCCTGGGGCATGATTCACCAGCACAAGCAAGACTCCAGCTACAAGCACTTTCTCCTGGCGTGTGGGCTACAAACCCAAAGTCACGCACGGTGCCAGCTTCTCTCTCGGCTGAACCTCCTGGAACTGAGGGGCTGCGCACCCCTAAATACCAGTGACAGCGGCTTTTAAAATACTGTAAAGATGAGACTTCTTGTTTCTCTTTCTCAACTGCCTGCAAAGAGTAGCTAAAAGCTAACAGAAGCCTCAGAATGTGCGAGTTTTCTTCTAGATAATCTAATTGATTGTGGTAGCTGTAAAAGTCTGCTTCAAAAGATACATTTTTTGAAAATTGGTCTAATTTTACCTGATCCACATGGAAAACTAACTCTATTTTCTTCTACTGTTATTAAGCTAAACACACTTGAGAATGAAAACACGACAAGGTGGAAGGGCACACACCAGATGCAGGAGGCCACACGGCGAATCCCAGTTTTGTCACTTACAAGCTGTCCTGTCCTCGAAGGTGGCCCACGTGTCTCCAGCCCACCTCTCAGTGTTGCTCAGGCAAGGACAGTGAGAAACGTGAAATTCCTGGTGGGACCTGAAGGTGGAGAATGGCTGTAAGGGTTGGTTGAGTCCTACCTAGGCTGGAAAGAGTCTATACCCAGGATAATATCAACACAGTTTCTTCTTGCTCACTCCTATAGCTATAATACCCATAATCAATCACACTGATTCCATTCTGTATAATTTCATCTGGATGTTCATGGCCATCTATCTACTAATCAAGTGCTTTTACTCATTTTTCCAGAATTTTTAACAGGCCTCATCATGGATTTTACAGTCTTCTCTGTAAAACATGTTGCATTTCTGTTTACAAAGACTGTGTGGTCTAAAATTATGGACATACGAATTAGCATTTGGTATAAGGAAACCAAGTATTACAGAAAACTTCTTGGCTCCTTTCATGCTGAATGGCTGTAGCTTTAATAACTTCCTGCACTGCAATGATTATGAAACTAATGTGTATTTTTAAATGTTAACTCGGAGTGTCAGACATTTGCTTACATTTGGCAAAGTCTCAGGAAGAACACGCTTGAGAACCACACAGTAACGTGGGCTGAGAGACATAGTCTGTGTCGTTCACATTTTGTGAATAGTCTTACCCTCTAATCATTTTTATCGAAATTATATTGTAATCTCAGCTTTCTGTGAGCCTGGACGTTAGAACTAAGAACTTGACGTTCGTGTTAATTACAGAAGCAAGTTGAAATGTATTTTAACAAAAGCATGAGACATTGAAAAGTCAACTAATCCCTTAGAGGTTTTAAGCTTCACTTAATAAGCAGAGAAATCTAGGATAAAATTTGGGGAATTAATAACCCATTTTGTATAGAGAATCGTGCTTCTTACGCCATAGAAAATGATTTGATTAGCTTTCCTTTTGTCTAGATTAACTCCAGAAGCTGGCTCAGGCCTTGGCAGTGAGCAGAAAGCCACTTCAGCTTTCACACTGCCTCCTACAGTGGGAAGCATGGCTGTCCCCAAGGCATCCCCTCCTGGCTCTACGCCCCAACCCTGCACACCACCACATGGTATGGGCAGGACTGTATTTCAAAGTGGGCGCCTGTCCCAGGAGGTAGCCTGAAACAAAACTTCATCTTCTGAAGCCAGTGTTTTTGGTTTTGGTTATTTGTACTCACATCCCCAAGTAGTCCTTCGGGTTTCAGGGGCCCACTCCCTGCCCCCAAGCACTTGTGGTATCCAAAAGAGCTACTGGCTTGTTCTCATTTCAGTCATGGGGAAAAAAAGAAACAGGCTTGTTATGATGCGTGTCTTATTATAAAGCCATCGTCAGGCACAGATGAGCTGAAGAGCATTTATTTCATGAGGGCAAATGAGGAAACTTGTTGGGAAGCCAGAGCCCTACCTGCTCCTCGTGATATGACTTCCTCCTAGATGGATACCTGTCCCTGGCAGGTTACTCAGCTACTGAATTTCCTTGCTAAAATTCCCATCAGATATTTTGTTGTATAACTTAACTACCCAGAATAAATCTTTGGTTGTCATAGGAGACGTGTCGTAGAAATAATATGAGTAGGAACATTTATATAAAGCACATTTTTCTCCGGAAGTTTGATCCATTTTCAAGCTCAGTCCCTCTGACAGGAAGAAGGCAGCAGGAAGCAACTTATCAAATCAAAGACGTGTGGATCATCCCAATCACAGATGTCAAAACCCCTCTAAAGGGTTGTGTGGAATGACTGAGGCTCCACATACCCAGGTGACTAGCAACACCGTACTGCACGTCTGACCTACATAGTAGAGCTTCCTGCCTGGCCCACATTCCTGCAGAATTGAGGTCAGAGAACGGTGGGAGTTCAAGTCGCCCAGAAGGAGAGAGAGGAGAATACTTGTGGTTTACTGCATGTGATGTCAAGCCAGAGAACTGCTTTGCTTTCGATTAAAGTACAACCTGCCTGCCACAGGAGGATCTCGGTTCATTCTGGAGGCCTCCCTCAACCTGCTAAGCTCTCTACATCTCCCATCCCATCACGCAGAGGCAGGTTAGTTCAGTCAACATCAATCAGAGCCGATAACAAGGCATTATCTTGATGTGTCCACATCTTAATATGGCCACTTGTGGCCTTCCAGACTTTCTGGAAGAAGGGGTTCACACACCTCTGCCCTGTGGGAAAAGTCAGTTCCTGGAGCAGGCTTTCGGGCAGAAATAAGGCTGAGGGGCTCAGGCTTGGTGACCAGTCACTACTGCACTTTGGGACTGCCAGGGCCTAGGACCCAAACTTTCAGGAAATGCTGAGGAATTGTTTAGTCCCTCAGATGACCTCCCTCTTGAGAGATGTCAGCTGGGGCAGAGTCTGGTGACTGCAGCTGCGTCTCCTTCAGGCTGTGGGTGCTGACCTTTACAGCGGAGCCTTTTAGTCATGCTCACCACACACAGAGGAGCCACACTGTTGGTTCCAAGGGAGTTTGGGGGAGATGGTCAGTTTCCCCTCACATGTGTTTTCCTCCTGGTTTTCCATTCCTACCTGTCTCCCAACACATTCTCACCCACCAATTCTCCCCAGGTCTG
Source organism: Ctenodactylus gundi (assembly GCA_004027205.1). Taxonomy (NCBI): domain Eukaryota; kingdom Metazoa; phylum Chordata; class Mammalia; order Rodentia; family Ctenodactylidae; genus Ctenodactylus; species Ctenodactylus gundi. Next base: position 128,456 of record PVKB01002716.1, on the reverse strand, counting down.
ACTCTGTTTGGTAGAAAATCATTGGCTACTTTCAGGAAACAAAAGTCAGTGACTTCCTTAGGTCATCAATTCAGGTCAGTCCGCCTTATTGTGACTGTTTTGTGTGTCTTTTCTTAACCCACATGTCACCACGCTGTAACAGCTGTATGCGCCGTTGGCTGATTTAGACGCCGCCCCTAGTCTGTTGTATTCCTCTAGTTTAAAAAAGAAAAGGCTGAAATGATAACCTACTTCATATGAAGAGATTCTTGAAGCCAGCAAGACTGTACTCGGGAAGAAGCGCACTTTCCCCTCCCCCAGGGCCTGGGGAAGTGATGCCTTCCTTCACGCTCAGAGCTATTTGAATGCACCCTACCCACCCTCCGCTGTGGCTTACACCCTTTGATGCTGTGGGCTTCTCTCTCACATGCTAATGAGGCATTCACTTTCACTGCCCCAACTTCAGATAATCCTTGGGCAATTCTCACACTTTCTAATGACCCCCTTCTTTAGAGAGCAGGGAACCTCAGAGAGCTGGAGGAAGAACTGCCACGGAGGGAAGGGAGCCACTGGCCCTGGAAAGACTCCTTAGAAGTGGAGTGGTAAGGCAGCCCTGCTCCTGGGCTGGCCAAGAGCAAACCACTGTGGCTTCCTGCAGCCTGGCTGCCCATTGGTGTGACCTGAGACACAGGATGTGGTCTATCTCCCAGCAGTCTTGCCTTATCCTTCGGTTTCCTTGAGTATATATTTTGCAAATGACCAAAGTATAAACCAGTGCTAGCACCTGCTTCCTCACAGCTGTGAAGAAAGGGCCTAGGTTAAGCTGGGTGAGGAAAGAGGAGTTCCTGACTTATGATCCCAAGGAAGGAAGAGCACATTCCTCTCGAGCCCTCTAAGACTCAAGAATCTGGGAAATGCTGAATGGAACAAATAATCCCCAGTGGAGATGCTGAAGCCCCAGGTGAGGGAGCTGAAACAGGCTTCTCCATGCACACTGCATCACCCTTACACCTCTGCAAGCCCACACCCTACCCAGCTACATCAAAACCAGGGTATGGGCATGGGGGGTGGGGAGTAAGAACCATCATGACCTCAGTGGATAGCCCTGAAGACAGCCCTTCCTGCCCACCTGCAAGAGCACCTCCCAGGGCTCAGCTCCTGGACATCTGCCCAGGTGGCTGCTTTTGTGGGTTCTCAGAGGTGCCTCCTGTTCCACAGAGGACTCTTGCATGATCTGCTGTACGTTACTGTCGGCAGTGAGGAGTGAGTGCTATCTTGTCTCCAAGAGTTTAAAAAAAAAAAAGCAGTGTCATTCAACAGGAAAAAAATATTAAAATATCTTAACTATTTATTTCTCTTACATTTCTTCCTCCTTGTTAATTTCTTTTCTTCTCTCCAAATGCACATCCATATTTTTAAACAATACATGAAGAAATCACCGTTTGACTATACGTTTCTTCCAGTGATGGCTATGTCTTTTTACTTTCTGATTAAAATTATAGAAGGTCAGAATTTCTCCCTGAATTTAGTACTTCATGTCAGTACCACCCCCCCATGACCCCTCCCCTCTACAGAGTTGGCCTCTCTCCCTAACATCACTAACCAGCTTCTGCCTAGGCTAGACCCACAATGAACTCCAATTCAATGACTACCAAATCCAACCACTCTGCCTCACTTCTCACACTCTTCTAACTCTGTGCCTCAGGATAATTCAAATCATCTTTTAAACACCTTCGCAGCCTTGGTGCATTTTCTACCTGTGTGTTATTTTTTCCCTAATATCTAATATTTTATAAAGTTCTTTCAGTACCTTTTCTTTTTCATTCCAAGTATGTATATTAATCTCTCTCTCTCTCTCTCTCTCTCTCTCTCTCTCTCTCTCATGTGTGTGCGCACACGCGTGTATCTGTATGCGCACACACACATGGCCCATGTAAATTTGCTAAGGCCTAAAATCTTTTTTTTTTTCCTATTTGCCCATTTTGGGGGCACGGACATGCATAGCTTTCATCATGGCCTCAAAAAAGTTTATAACTCCCAAGAACCTAGAACTAACTCAGCCAGGAATCTCACCCATTCCCATAGCTACCTCTGTTAGTCTCTAAGTAGGGAACTCCTTTTTTCTGATTTTAAGCTCCAGGTTCCCATTTCTAAGCCTGTGTTAGACAATCCTGTTGGGTACACACCCAGCCCCTCTCGTGTGTCACTTGCTACTTAACCAGATGTATCCTCTCATGATGTTCCCATGTCTTATTATCATACTCTCACACACCCAACAGTGTGACCTTGGAAATCTCAAAGAACTTCTGCTTATCTTGAGTCAAAAAATCTGATTGTTTCATTTCTAAAGGGCATTCTGACTTCACTCACCTTTTCCATCCCCATTCTACCATTTCCTTTGACCCTGAGTGAAGTATTAGAGTGTCTAAACCGATTCCCGTCACCCTTTCTCACACCCTACACACATCCATCAGGATCAGTCTCTCTACACTGCCACTCAAATCATGGCTCTCTGCTTGAAGCCTCATGGCTCCCAAATGCCCCTGGATCAGCCAGCCTCTCATGTTTCTTCCCCCGGTGCCTTACTCTACATTTTAATTCATCTTGTAGCTCCTTTAAGTATTCTCTACCCCAGTAACTGCACAGGTCTCTATTCTCAAGAAATAATGTTCCTTGATCCACACATCTTGTTCACAGATGTCTGAGATGGTGCAACATCTCTCATGACATTGTCCTCCAAGAAGCAAACTGATCTGTCAAAGTGAGTCTCTAACAATCCTCATCAAGCGCATCCCTGGAACTGGAACATCTTTCCTCTTATTTCTTGACCAAAAAAAAAAAAAAAAACCACTAAAACTTACTAATTTTTAAGAATGAAATCTAATGCCACCTAAATCTATACCAGCTCATTTCAATTTCTTCATCTTTCTAGAAGCTTCCGTCAACATGTTTCTAGAACCATCTTCAATAGCACTTATTCCTATGTCTGGTAACTATGACTGCTCATGTATTACTTAGATTTTTAATGTTCAAGTATATACAAATCTTTTTATCTCAAAGTCACCACACCATCTGACACAAAGTGAATAAAAAATTAGTATTAAGTACCTCTTAATAATGGAATTTTTTCAAATTCTGTACTACAGCAAAACTTTATCAAATGACAATATATACTAAAATGAACTGAATTAGTCAGGTTATTTGAGAAAACTTAGGCTGTGTCAATGTTGGGAATTCCTTTAATCCCAATGTCCTACTTCAGCCACCACATGTGTCCAATTCTCTTTCTGATTTCTATGTCAATAGCTCACCAACTTTCCGGAAATCTCAACCCTTGATTCAATTCTCAGAGCTTCAACCTCACTCCACTTCCTGTTTAATCAACAAGAATGTTAACTGACAGAACCATTCTCTTATGAGATCCCTTAACTTTCCAGTTGCCTCATTTACTAACTTCCCCCTTCAGAAGGCTTAAGTAGATACCTAGGCAGTGTGGCACTCCAAGAAACCAAACAACAAACCAACATCTCCACCAAGAACAACAAAGGCCCACTCTTATTTATTAAGCAAGTTCAGCTCAAATAGAACTGAACCTTAATTTTCCCACCGTTTACAAATTTTGGGGGGCAACATTGGTGGTATTGCTACTGTGTATCGTATCAAAATGAGATACTGTAGATTGAGATATTTGCTTTTTCTACTCCTGGATAAAATCTCACATGAGTCACATAGATTTTCTAATACTCTTTGGTGGAAACAGTCTAGCCCATTTCAGAGGGTACTCTCATCACTCCATTCCAGTGTGAAGTCAGGTAGGCAAATAGAAAGTTTCTTTCTTCCCCAGCTCAAGGCTCTGGGCTCTCAGGCAGCCTGTAGAAGATGAAGGATTGCAACTCACACTTGTTCATCTCCCACGCGGCCTCCTCCAATTCCACAGACTGTGCCTTGGCTCCATCCCAGTTGGGCTGAGGTAAGGCAAATTAGAAAAAGACACTAATGGACCACAGAAATATGGCCTGGCAGGCAGAGTTGTGACCTCCCACCGGTTCCTTCTATGCATCTTCCAGGTCCAAAAGTCACTACTAGTATATACCTTCCCTGGAGACCAGCTATGGCTTCCTAGATGTAGCAGGACCTTTAAATGACAGGCTACCTCATCCCAAGTGGTTATTTGGGGCAGAACTCCTTTGAAAAAGACCATAGGTTGGCACTCCAGTGGGGGGAACACATCTGGTGTTCCTCCAATGGTGGCAATGCAATTTCTCCTAGAGCGTCCCACTGTCTCATTGTTCTGCCACCTACTGAGACCCTTAACTTGTGACCATCTCCCCTGAACTCTAAGTGTCACAAATCTTTCTCTCACTTGGTTTAAAATGCACAGAAGCACTGTCCCTGCCTCAAAGGGCCCCTGGAGAGCAGTGTGCACACAGAAAACCACAGCGCTCCCTGTGTATCTCTCCCTCAGCATCACACAGATCATGATAACTTCTCTCTACAATCAAAGGCAATACACTGAGGGCAGCAGAACCAGCCTCACCAGCTTTCAGCATCCTGCACAGATGAGCTGCTCCCTAGAGCAGTGTTGGTGGCTCTGGGGATTCCGCTGCACTGAAATAGAAACTGGAAGTGTGCCAATCACTGCTGGGCTTTCTTGGTAGTAGCACTTACACCAGAGACACAGCAGAGGCCTTCCTCAGCTCAGGCCCTCTGTCCCTTCAATCTCCCTTCCTCTTCCTGATCCTCACTGGCCCTGTAGTTAATCCGAGGCCTCTCTCTACACTCAGATGGCATCACCCTGTCCTCCAACACATTGTCACCTGCAAGGCGGGGGCCTTCTAGCCACCTCCTGCTCAATGAGGCATCCATCTTGAAACTCTGCACAATGCCCTTTTCACCTCTTCTCAGAGCACAGCTACCTTTCCAAGTCTCTCACTACCTCTCTGCCTTCCTTCCTATCTTCCCATAGCATCCCATCCGCCTACTTCCAGGTTGCTTTCTGACTCCTGGTTTTTCCTACTCTGTACTCACTCCCTAAATGGTCACCGTGCCCATCATCCCAATTACCTCTTTGTGCCAATGGCTCCTTAATCTGGACTCCATCTGGACACTGTGCCCACACACCAAGATTTCAAACTCAATGCCCAAAATGAAATCCATTCTCTCTCCAGAAATATGTCTCTTCTCCACGTACCAGCCCCTCCCTTCCTCTGGGAGCCCAAGAAGGACACACAGAATAATCTACCTCAACTCTTCCACCGTCTCTGCATTAATTATTCTTGAAGTACAAGGGTTTTCTGCTACTGAAATGTGTGTGTCTTTGCTTCATGTGCGCCTTTACTTGATATATACACTAGACCTTTATCATCTCTAAACGAGTCAGACTCCCAACTTATCCAGATGTGTGTTTCTGATTCCCTCAAAAAATAGTACATTAGTTATCTATTGTATGTAACAAATTGCATCAAAATGCAGCTACTTACAAGGACAACTACTTTTTGTCTCACAGTGTCTGAAGGTCAGGAACCCAGAAACAGCTTACCTGAATAGCTCTGTCTCAGCCTCTCCAGCCGCTACATTCATGCTGTTGGCTAGTGTGGCCAGTACTGAAGGATTCACTTCCACAATGGCTTTTTAGGTGGACAAAGATCTCAATCCTTACCCCACAACCTGTCCACTGATTTCCTGGGTGATCTCACCATGTGGCAGTTGTCCTCCCCAGAACCAGGGACTCATGAAAGTGACAGCAAGCAGGAAGCCCCAGTGACCTTGGCGACCTAGCTCTGCAGTCTAACACCATTACTTCCACTTTCTTCTCTCTGTTGGGAGGGCATCATTAGTCGAACTCTTTCAAGGGGAGGAAGAGGAGGCTCTACCTTCTGAGAGAAGCCACATCAAAGAACTTGTAAATACATTCTAAAACCACCACCACCCATATACTTTCGCTTTCAGAAAAATCCATCAAAGGTACAAATTTGTCACTGCCACCTCACCTACTGAAAAGATGTCTGCTCTTGTCCACAGACTAAAGTCAAACCATCACTACGTGGCTTACAAGATGCAGCAATGTGTTCTCTGATTGGCTCGTTCTTCCACCTCCACCTCCGTCCCTCCTTCCCCATATACATCTTCTGAGAACACTAGACTGCTTGCTCTCGCGCTATGCCGAGCTCCTTGATGTCAGACTGTACTGGCTGCAAACAACTCTGCCCCCTGTAACTGATAATTTAGTAAAGTCTCAAAACACACATCATCTCTAGAATCTTTCTTAGAAACCGGACTTCCACCCCTCAGTCCAATACTCATTTCTGATCGTTAGTGACTCTTCTCCCTTAGGGTCACTTGCACACACTCTCTTCCTACAAAGAGACTGCAGGTTGAGGGGACATACTGCCGACTTTAGGTCTGTATGGAAATGGGAGTAAGAGGAGCTCCTATAGCCGACAGCACCTGAAGCCGAAAGCAGATTGTGTATACTATGCCAGCACGCTTCACCTCAGAGCCCCCACAGGACCAGACACACTGTCAGAGTGGCCTGACAGCTGCTAGGTAGACACTCTCTAGTTCCTTCTAGGGCCGGCTTTAGCTCAAGGAGTTACTTCCCACTTGTCTAGTCCTTTCTGGAAAAGATAGCTCCTTTTTATGAGCAGGCTTTTTAGACCTAGCTTTTGGCCTACAGAGGCCAAAAGTAGTGAGCCACAGTCAGAAGTTCTGGAGAACACACCACATCTTTTCTCCAGTATCTATGTCTGCCTAAGCTGGAATCCTCAAAGGAAGCCAGAATGTGCAACCAAAAAGTTTAGGATGAGAACTGGACAGTCAAATATAGCTGCTGTGAGAGCTAAAAGCCTACCATTGATCCTCTAAAGGTAAAACTAACGGGGAGTAGGACTCGCGGTTCCACTTGGGCATAGCCTGAGCTTGGCGGTGGGTTAGGGATGGAGATGAGCCATCCTGACTGGTCTTCTCAACCTACTATCATCCTAATGAGAATAAAGACTGGGTTATTTCCACTCAACATGTTCTCCCCATCCTCTGGATAGAGATTTAAACCCAAATCGAAATGAGGAAACAGATTCTTTTGCAAAAGGAAATACTGTGTTTATTTTAAATTTTTTCAATAGTTCTGAGTGTCTCAGAATATTTTTTCTCTAAAATACATTTTAGGAAAGGAAAATACCAAAGTAATTAACAGTATAGATTTGTTAATGAAGTGAGAATTAAGTTTTCTTTAATTTTAAAAACACATGTTGTTAATTCTTTCAATAGTAGGCAGCATTAAGTTACTGAGAGAAAAGCAACAAATTATGTCTGGAATATCAAAAGAAGGGCATGACTGCATTTGGATGTGTACTGTCCCAATTAAGAGGAAAATAGAATAAAAAAAAAATCCAAAAAAAAAAAAAACCCTCTTTAGCCTTGGGCTTTTTTTCCCCAAGCAAAAGCTTTCAGCAGAAGCTACATGAATTTCACCAATACGTTTATATGATTTCTTGCCAAGAAATCCTGTAAGATTACCAAAGTGTCTGATGTAGCTTTTGGCAAAAGATGAACTGCCTCTCAGAAGGACCCAGAAAAATATCTGTTAGAAGACTTGCCGATCTAATCAAAAAGGTTGTAGGTTAAAATCCAAACAAGAGAAGAAAAATATCCTGATAAAAGTGTACTAACGGATACTGTGGAAGGCAACAGATACAATGAAATTGAAGATCCAACCAGAGGAACAAACACCATTTAGTTCTCTGCGACAGGAAAGGGATGCAGAGGGTGAGAAAAATTCATGCCCGAATGCTCTGCCCAGGTGGCAAGAATGGGCTGGACCTCACAGCAGTAAGTTTTAGGAGACAAGTCTTACAGAAATATTCTAATTTTAATGGTATAACTGGCTAAAATATGCAAATCAGAAATACACCATGGTAAAAAATTAGAATTGGCCAGAGGTAATTTCTTAAAATGATGAAAAGACTCACTGAAAGTTAGTCATAACTGCAGCAATTAGTTTGACAGAACAGTAGCAAAACTGGCTGAGGTAAGAACCAAAGGACCAAGGTACAGATGCGGCTGGGCAGTTGGACGAGAAGCCAGGGACGAAGCTTCCTCGGGGGCCCTTCCACGGGGACAGTTACCATAATAGACAACTCAGCTATCTTCTTTCAACCTGTGGGAACTCCACTGGCTGGACCAGAGTACCCGACAGAGTGGCACCTGCTTTGGGTCATGCCTGCCTCTAGCCAGCCACATCCCCACAGCGGGATCCTCAGTGCCATGCAGTCTTTACACCAGCATTGATGTACCACCATGAGCTCATGCACTACCCAGCTTCCTGTTCCCAAAGCTGACGTCCTCTTTTATTTCTTCTCCCCATTTGTATGGTGTGACCTTCACCTCATTTCCCCGGACCATCTCAGGCCCTCATTTGCCAAGAGTCCTATGTCACGGTCTCACCACTTGGAACCTTGGCACATCTTAGGGCACAAGTCCCAGATTCAGGGCATCAAGAGGCCAGGTGACCAGGTCAGCCATTTTCCACTGTGCCTTCTCCTCACCATCTACTGGGGACACTGTCCCCAACCAGATCAACATGTTTCCTCATGTCATCTCCATATGCCTCCCAGCCCACTGATCTTCCATGGTGGCCAAGCATGTTTTGCCACCAAGTCAACTCTGTAACTGTTCTGCAGAATGTGCAGCATGGATGGAAGGAAGAGCTTCCTGTGGAGCTGAGGGAAAAGACTAGGAAAAAGGAAACATGCAGAACCCAGGAGAGACGATTTCAAAAATGGCAAGGAAACAGCACAGAAATCTTCTTCAGATGAAAAAAATCAATTGGCTACAAAAGATAAGAAACTCTGAAACTAATTGTGACTATCATACGTCCACAAGAGAAAAAATATTACATGTCTAAAGAAATTGTCTGGATGAAGAACTGTCTGATGAGGGGAGGATGCAGATGTGACTCCCACACTCCTTCCCAACCCAGAAACTCGGTAATGCACCATGCACAGTTGTTTTCTGGCTCATGCTACTTTCTGGGCAGGATGGCCACGTAGACTAGATACTAACAGGCTGAAAGTGCCTGCCAGTGGTCAGGTGAGTGATCCTCAGCTGGCCGGTTCTCCTGCCCTGGATCCTCCACTCAGATCACTCCCTGTGAGGATTCGCCATGGGCTGTAACATCTGGCCTGACTGCTGCTCCAAGATCAGGGTACTAGATACACGCGTGACAGGCAGGCCCACCAACAGAGTGTCAACTGGTACATGGAACTATGTTTAAATAAGTGAGTGACTTTGGACTCCAAAAAATTCATGTAAGCTATTATGTGACAAAACAGTATACACACAAATAGTTTCGTTAAATGTGAGCAATAATACCTTTTTAATGCATTTGGCATATACAGTACAAGACAGGAGTCTTAAATTTTAGTGATCTGCAAGTTCAAGATAGTCAAAACTCATTTGGAAAACTGTACTGAGCTATCCAGATGCCACAGATGAGGGAGAGTGAGGCACTAGACCTAGTCCTTCCTCACCCACCTGGACAAACAAAATTGCACACACCAAGCTGCCAATGGTTTAAAAAGGAAGAGTGATCCCATCACCACGTAGATCAGACTAGGAAGACCACGAAGGAGGTAACTGCCTTGGCAACATTTGTGCGCTCCTGCTCTCCTCCTCCTGTCCCTCCCTCCCTAAGTCCTGTCTATTAGGAACCAAGTCTCCTCCTGTGTTCTCTTTCCCACCATTCATGCTCTGTACTCCTAAAGCCTCCCCTCAGAAGATCGGATCTAACGATTCAACTGTCTTGTTTTGCTAAGGAAGACAAACTTATCTAAAAATAGGACTCACATGATTTTAGCAGCTAGATCAGGCTAACAGAGTCCATTTACCCAAGGCCACATAGTCAGAGCAGAACATCTTCAGCATGAGATTTGCTCTCTCTCTCTCGGCTCACAGAGGGAGAGGTCACCATACTGTATAGGCAACTGTCCATCTTCGACCTGAGGGGGAGAGCCAAAGAATGGACTCGGGCTTCACGACATGGAAACCCAGCGAGACCAACGGGGGTGGCAACAGCTTGGGCTCTCAGCTGGAGTGGCCCCGCAAGCCATATTGTAAGACGTGAGGTGAATGGCCATGGTGACAGCGCTCAGGGACCACAGAGCATGAGTTTGGCTGGGGAGCCGCCATTGCTATGAAAGGTCACCATGGTTGGAATGGCATATTTTACGACTCAATGTGCATAGGCATCATTGGCTTTACTCACGGTACCTCCAGGAGGATAGATCAGCACTAGTGGAGAGTTATGGGGAAGTGGTGAGGAGAAAGCTTTCTGTGGTGAGACCGATTTTAATACTGTGACACTCAAACCTCTAAGAGTCAGTCTAAAAGGATAAACCTACAGGCAGGGAGACAATGAGTGGTGCTGCCTTTATCCCTCCCATGGTTCCTTCACTCCAAAGGTCTTCAGAGCTCATTCCCAGCTGTCCCTCCTGGGCATACTTCAGGTGGGCTTTCCTCATCCTCACACACTCCACTTTATCAGACCACATTGGGTATAAACCTTCTTCCCTGGCTCCTCATAGTACACTTTAGACAGATTCGGGCTTCCAATAAGACATTATACTCTAAATTAATTAATTGCGATGCTGGGAACTGAATTTGGGCCCTTCCCCTGAGCCATATTCTCTTAATCCACTTTATTGTTTGAGATAGTATCTCACTGTGTTTCTCAGTTGCCCAAGCTGGGCTTAAATTTGTTATCCTCCTGTCTCAGCCTCCTAAGACTATTGGATATGACTGTGGAAGAATCACAGTGTTTGAAAGGATCAGAGCTGTCAGAGGGGGGAAAAAAAGTGGCAACGCAGCCCGACCAGAGTGAAAAGTGTTCACCCAAAACTTTGGGGCTCACAATTCAGAATGTAACAGGGGGTCTCTACACTGGTCACAAGAGCTGAGCCTATGTTAATTCTTAATCTCCCAGCAGTCTCTAAGATAAAAAGAGGTGACATCTCATTTACCTTTCCTCCTTTCTCTAGACATTTTCTATACCACATCACAAGAATGGAATTAAATAAGAAAAAGGAGACATTAACGTATCCTACCATCAATAACAAATGACCCACCCTCTCTGTTCAGTGTGTATACGTTACATATCAAGCATAGTTTCCAGTGGCCGGGGGTGAGGTGGGGTGGGGAATTCATGGCAAGAGCCGAGGGCCCAGCCCATGTCAGGGGAGTTCGCACAAGGTCTCTGGCGTGTATTCCAGGGCTGGGCTCACATTTTTACCTCTGGGATTTCTTCATTCAAGTGCATTTTCATGCTTTTATATTTCATATACATAATTTCAACCAGCACAGAAATGCTGGCAGAGACAAGTATAGAAGTAGCCCAAATCGCAAAGAAGTAACGAGCAAAACGCACAAACTTAGTCATATTCCTGAGAGCAGAGTTCCTCCGGCAGGCTGGTAGGGCAGCACTTTGAGCCCTGTGTCAGGAGTGAGGAATCACAGGCACTGTCGGGGCACAGCGTGTAGGTTTGTGATGCTTAAGGAGTTTCACAGCCCACAACTCTCCGGTGAGCTCGTTAACTCCAGCACAGGAGGCCCAGGCTCACAGGACCAACCAGGACTTCCCAATCACCACAGCAAGTGGCTCAGCAATCCCTGCTGGTAAGCGGTGCACTTCCAAAACACCAGCCGATAGACTGCATTTTATACAAGTGTTTCATAATAGGATAGAGTCGCCTATTTGCACATTTTGTGTATCATAAGAGATCATAAATAAAATGGGAAATGTCAACAGAGTAGCATGTGCTACCACGAAAAGCAAAACTATGACAGCAGTGAGGCACGGCGCTTGTCATAATCATGTGCATACATTAGCACTTGATGTGAGTGCCATCGCCGTGCTGAACACCCAGCTCCAGCGCGCCTACCTCACAGCATAAAATATGCCACAAATGAAGTTGTGACTATTGGATTCCAGTTACAGCATTCCTAAGGAGAACTCTGCTCATGACCCCCCATTTTCTCTTGGTCTGGTCTACACTTGCATTACTTTTTGTTTGGGAGAAAAGGCACAGTGCAGGAAAGTAGATCAAGTGGCCCCAGAACCAGACGGAGTTAAGGATTCCCAGGGAGGGCGCAAATCATCGACTCCTGGTGCCTTAGTACTTGTCTGGCATCCTGGAGTGTTCGCCAACCACTAAGCTCCTGCAGCATGTCAGACAACGGGCTGGTCACTGTGCTTTGGAGACACGGCAAGGCTTCTCTCAAAATACTCAAAGAAAAGGGAATATGAAAGATGCCAGTTTTTAAAAAAGATGGACTCCATGTGCCGAGGCCAATGGTAAGAGAAAAGCTGGGAGCATTGTCCCAGGAAAGAGCAGAGCCCCCAGTCCCAAGTGGAAGAAGCGTCCCATGGGTTTCCTGGGAGAAGAGCCCTTGGTGGTCACTGCTGACGGCTGACCAAACAAAGGAGGAAAGTCTATAGTCTGGGGTCAGTTAGAAGCCAGAGCCACACACTTCAGTATGGGCAGGTCACGGGTGGCACAGACAACCCAGCCGCAATGCAGAGAAAGAGGTCCTCATGATACAGTACCGTAGGCCCAAAGTACCCAAGGGAATGCACTGTAGACCTGCACCTACAAACTCATTCTGGGCAGCAATTAAAAAGAAAATGTCAAGAAAGCCACCCCAAAAACTGGAAGGAGATGCTGGGGTCTCCTGGATGAGATACAGCAAGGCTCGGGCTCAGACCATGGCCATGGAGACCTGTGGGAGCAGGAAACTGGAGCAACATTCTGAGTCGTGACTGACAGCCCCAAGCAGGCAGGAGCAGGCTAGGCCTGCTGCTCACGTTCACTCTGAGGGAGCCTTGGAGAGGGAGTGTCGGTACCAAGTCTGAATTGAGACATAGCTGGGAACATAGATGGTGAGTGTGTAGACCAGTGGAGCTCGCGGAGGCTATAGGACTTGGCTAGTCGCTGACACGGCCAGCTGCACAGCCTCTTGTTACAGGAGCCACGAGGCAGACAGGCACCCCGGAAGACAGCGAGCTCCCACCTCAGAAGCTTCTGGAGAGGCTAATGATAAAACCACCTCATGTGTCCCACAGGAGAGAGACCCGGAGATGCACCTGCCACCAGGACACTGCCAGGAACCTGGGACCCTCTAGGAGGGTACTTGTGTGCAGTTAGTCACACAGGATGGAGGAAATGGCAGGAGCCCTTTCTAAAGCCTCAGAGAAATGCCTCAGGCCTACAGCAAAGGGCAGCCAGGTCCCCAGGGAGCACAGAGGTGACCCTGCAGTGGCGCTTGTATGGAAACCAAATCAGGACTTAGTTTCTAACTTTCTGTGATATCCCCCAGGTCTTCACTACTTTTTCTCCCAAACTTTAATTATCACAGCTGGAAATAATCTCTCTCCCCTTTGAAGATGGAAGCACCGCATCTCCACAAGATATGCTTTGCATTTCTTCCTCTGTTAGGCTCACATTTAATTTCTTATCTCTCCCTCCAGATTGTAAAGCTCTTTGTGGTCTCAAACTGTGTCTCAGGACCCTGGGGACTGACACTCCCGCAGCCCATAGCTGGGCAGCACCCCACAGCATGGAAGCCTCATGCAGACTGGGCTTAGAGCCCACGCCGGGCCCTGGAACTGAGGTTATCTCTGTGACTATGCACACAGTACAAACACCCACTAAAAGCAGAGGCCATAATGCATTGCACAGTGGGCAGCTGTGGTTCCTCTGATGGTGTTTACAGGGCTACCGAGGCACCATGTGGCAAACGTAAAGACCAACGGCTAGGTTTCTCTTACTGCACAACATATACGAAAAATCATCTGTAGAGTAAGTGAATTAGCAAATGATCCCATGGCAACTGTTCTGTTATGAGAATGGTGTTAAGATTCTTCTACAATTCTTACAACTTTTATTACTTATCAAATATTCTTCTAAATCCATAGTTTCCCTTTCTTCCCCTAAAACTTTAAATTCTTTTTTAAAAAATTGCCTTCAGTTACTTCTCTTTTCCTCAGCTGTAATTCAGAAGTAGGTTGTAAAATGGGCTGATTTTTAAAAAGCAAAAATGTTAATAAGTTCTAAAAGAGGAAATATGGGATGGGAGGCACGGTACGGTGGTTAAAGTGCTGGTTTACAAAGCACAAGGCTCTAAGTTTGATTCTTCAGCACCACATAAAGTCGGGCATGCGCCTATAATGCCATTACTTGGGAAGCTGAAGCAGGAGGATTGCTGTGAGTCCAAGGCTAGTCTAGGCTACATAGGAAATTCAAGATCGATCTGAACTATAGAGCGAGAGAGAGCGAGAGAGAGAGAGAGAGAGAGAGAGAGAGAGAGAGCGCACATGGTAGTGTTGCTCAGATAATGCATAACACCACCTCATTCTTCAGGAATACTGGCTAATCCTACTGATCAAAATGGATCATGAGTGTTTGTTGTGCACTTTAACAAGCCAGATGACCAAGTCTTAAATCCTACCTTCCTGTACCTCAGTTTCCTCATCCATTAAGTACTGGTGATGAGCTAACCTGTGTGGGAACCGTGGTGTGAGGGTGAGGTGCAGACGGAGGCATACTGCTGGCCTCTTCCTGTACCACTGTTCCACTTCTGATACTTACTATTATTCTCTTTTACATTCAGTTTGCTCCCGGCCTTGATTTCTCCCTATTTAAATCATCCCAATTTGCTCATCCCTGAAGTGCATCTTCTATCCTCCATTAACGAACTACAGAAAACCAACCATAAAGTGGTTTAAGGTGTATTGAATTATTTGAAGTTTTCTTCAAGTACCAATTAATGCAACAAAGACCGTTGGTATGGTGCACACAGCTTTCTGAAAAGTGTTCCTGAACAAGATGCTGGGATAACAGGGAGGTGCTTGTCTGGCTCCTCTGCTTTCTGAGTGGGGCCTCCTGCTGCTGGTCGAGCTCACAGAGCCTAACTTCCAGGACCAGTAAAGTCTGGTTCTCGCAAGGAGGCATTATCGGTGGGAGAAACAGAAGGACAACCTTGGAGTTCTTGAGGGGAGTCAGAAATATGCTCTTGGCATGTTGTGGTCAGCCTGTCTGTCTCCTTAGCTTAGAATAAGGACCACTAGCTTGTAAAGCGCCACCCTACCATCTCAGAGTCAAATCTAAACAAGTAGCCAGCATGGTCAGAATTGGCTCCTCTTCCCAAGTCTGCTCCTTTACCTAGAAAAGTGAGCATCACAACTTCAAAGACTACCGTGGGGACTAAATAATACAATTAAATCCCTGGGCACCATACCTGGCAAATAATGAATGTGTCACATATGGGGCTTAAAAACAATAACCACCTGGCAGTAATCTCTCCCTCCTTTGAAGAGCTAAGCAAGACACCTCCAGGTGATGTCCCTTTCAGTCTCGGTACATTAGGCATGCTGACTTCACAGCAGCAGCAGTGAAGCCCTGAACAAAATATCAAAACCAGCCATTTGGGGTCTTCAAAGAACTAAAGCAGCCAAGCCACAGCTCCATTCCTGATGGAAGAGGAGGACGGTTTTCCTCTGGAGACTCCTGTCACCTGCACCGGCCAGGGGAGGGTAGCCCCAGAAGAAAGGAGGGACTCTTGGGAGCTCAAGGATCCCAGAAAAGCTGGACATGAAGGGGCAAAATCCAGGAAGAGAGCCTTAGACTGGGAGCCTCGGACGAGGGCTACTGTTTACTGAGGGGCACATAGGGTAGGGCTCAAACCCAATCCAGGAAGTTCCCAGTCATGGTCAGTGCTGGAGAGAGATGGATGGGGCTTTGGACTCAAATGTGCAACAGTAGCCAGTCCCACTAGCGGAGACGGCCTCCCTCGGGGGTAAGGAAAGGTAAGGGACCCCACCAGGACCAAGAGCAGCCACACAGGGATCGCGGCGACCATAGCTGCCACACCCCCAGGCAGAGAAAACTGGACAAGAAACCAGTGTTAGCACCACATACATCCCTTCCTACACGCAGCTTGCTAAGAACACGGCAGACTCACCAAGAGACATAGGGACCTCAAAGAGAGAGAAAGCTAAGTCTTCTCTGTGCCCAAAGGGCTAAGGAATAAGTTGAAATTAGTCTCTCGAGGGCTCTGGTATTCCAAAGTCAGGTCTTGCTCAGTTCATTCTGTTTATATAACTATATATATAACTATATATATATATATAAATATATATATAACTATATATATATATAAATATATATATATATATATATAAATATATATATATATATATATATATATATTCAAAACCATCACCTTTTAGGGAATAATTCTGGGTCACTTTTATCATCTTCATCTTGACAGAGTATTTCTGCTGAAACACATAAAATGTTAGGTGTGGCACAGGACCATAATCTCATAGCTGTGAGAAGCTGAGGCAGGAGGATTCTAACATGGGAAACTTAACATCTTAGTGACATCCTGTCTCAAGATTAAAGATAAAAATAAAAATAAATAGACTGCAAGTATACTCAAATTGAAGGTCCTGGGCTTAAACCCTAGTACCAAAAAGAGAAAAGAAAGTTACCATAAAACTACTGACCCTCTGAAGTTAAAAAGTAGCAGGCACAAAAAGGAAGAATTTATTCCACAATTAGTTCCATTTTCAGACATATGTCATCCTCCTATAAGGCTGAATAAATTAATGTAATGTAGCAGAAAAAAATTAATCACAAATAGTCAGAAGCGCCTAGGGATAATTTATAATGAAAAAAGAAATAAATTATTTTTCCTCCCTCAGGAAAACTTACGCTTCTCGTTCAACGTTACCTTTGAAATTCTTGGGCCATAACAGTTCATGCAAAATTGCATAATAATGTTAATGTTTTACATTTATTTACGGAATAAAGTTTCTGACATATATAGCATTGTACAAAGGAATCTGAAGCAAACGTCAGCTATTGGCCAAGGAGACAGTGTGAGTAGCTAAAGATGTGACTTAGAAGCTGAAAGGTTCTGATAAGAAACCCAGGCAGGGTGGTCTTCACAGGAAGTCTCTGAGGACAGGATGTCACGTGACATGGCAACAGGAAATGTGGAGCTCAAACGTAGCTTTGTCTAAGAGAACTGTCCCTGACCTGTGCTTTTTATGCAAGTCCCTACACTTGCTTATACATAATTTTTTAAATATCATGGACCATACTGCACGAATTTATCATCCACCCATTCACTATTCATGCACGTCTTCTGGATCTAGGCGTGTGATGAGCGCTGGTGACAATGCCGTGAGCCAGAGGCTGCCTCTAAAGTAAACGAGGCAAAATCAAGGTATGGAATCGGCAAGGAGCAGCAAAGGCAAGCAAGTGTATTGGACAGATGGGTCACCTGGCCTCACCCTGACACCCACACAAGAGCAGAAAGCGCTGGTGGAGGGACAAGGTCTTGAGGAGAAGCCCGGGCTCCTGCAGCCACGGCAGCTCTGGCTGGAAGAGGGGGAGGCCAGCTCGGGGACCGAGGCTGGGTCTGGGGCAGCCTGAGGAGAGACCCAATTACCTTCCAAACAGAGAGAGCATGGGACCCGACTTCTAGTGGAAGAACTGAGTGATGGATGGATTTGCCAGGGGCAAGAGAGGACCAAGTGAAGGCAAGGGTGCTTGTCCAGGCTGCTGCTAGCCACCACAGAGTCACAGGCAGCAGACGCAGAACACAGCTCGGTCGGCCCTGTTGCGGTGCTGTGTAGAGGGCGGAAGGTGGAGCCTGTGCCGCTAGGGTCAGGACTGAGCATGCGTGGAGCCATGATGGCCGGAGGAGGCGGAGGGGAGGTGTGGCAAGGACAGCCCACAGGGCGGAAGTCACACCTTATGTTGGATAGAGCAAGCTTAAACCTGAAGGTGAGGGGCAACATGGGGCAACATGGGGCAAGCGTCTAGACACTTGTCTGCATACTCAGGATAAGAAGTCACCCTGGGGACTTGGGAGACATGAGCTGGGCCCCTTCCAGACAGATGTGATCTTCCCAGACATAAAGCATGGGTCACCATGGTTGGATGATCACAGTTCCCAAAGAACAAGGGAAGAGTGTCACACTTCTTCCAAGAGTAGAATCCACCCTTTCTGCAAAGGGATAGCATATTAAGAATAAGAATAAAAACAGGTAAGAAGAATATGCCTAACTTATGTACTAAGCTTTTAAAAGGTGAGACAGCACATACATATTCGTAGACCTGCACTGTGGGGTCAATCTCCTTCATCTGCATAGCTGTTCATACCTGAAGGAGGCTTTCTTCATTTCTCACTGACTGAAAGGGAAGCTATCCTCCCATCTGAGGTTCCAAGATTATTCTGATGGTGGGAGGCAGGTTTAGCCAAACACGACTCTCTTCTACCATATTCCCATAGTGTTGGTGATTGTGAGGGGTTTTTTTCCCCCAATTTCCCTCAAGAACTTTATATTTCCCCAATATTTATTGAGACCATGATGCTTAGCAAAGTGAGTCAGGCTCAGAAGGGAAAATATCACAGTTTCTCTAATATGAGAAACCCAGAACACAAGTATTTTATAGAACCGAATAAGTGTGGTGGGGGATCTGAGGGGTGAAAGAGGGAGTGGGAGGGACAACAAGTGGGGGGAAGGATGCGATGTAGCTGTGATATATACTTACACAAGATCCTCAAGCTGCATGTGTTGTTTCTCGCCCTTGGAACTAAAGTGTTCACTGAACATTTTCACTCCCTGTCAGATCTGAAAGCTATAAAATGAAGTGGAGAAAAAGAAAAAACCCAGAAGACAAGCCATTCTTTCTAAAATCTTTTATTCTTGAGAATTGATCAGCTGGAAATAGAGACGAGACTAACACACTAACTCTGAGATCATTCAGCTGTGTTATTTGATTGTCTTGCATATAAAAATTTCTGGTATTTTGCTAAATTGATGAAAATCATTCACAAATTCTAAATAATGTTCTGCTCTGTGATTCCTATGAGTTTGTATTTACATCAGTTTTGGCCAGTTTTCTAACGTACAATTTTCAGAGATTCAAGTAGCAGTTATCTGAATTCCTTGCCATATTTCAGTAATTCATGTAACAATGATAATAGCAGCTTATAATCAAGCCTTTGAGTGCTTCCACGTATTGTTGGCCTAATCCTCAGCACACTGCAAAACAGGTGTCCTTCACAACTATGCTCCACATCTGGAGTCAAAGAAAAACAGTACAGTTTCTCATCCAAGGTGAGCTGAATACCTAATTAGCAGCTGGCTCCCCAGCTTCCACGCCCCCAGGTGCCCAAGCTCATTTTGGGACTACTTCCACACACATGGACCCATTATATACTTAGGATTTTAAATATAATTTTAATGTGAGCCAAACAAAAAGACAGGATGCCTCTTCTATATACATAATTATTATAAATAATACGTACCAAAATTGAAGTCCTGCTCTGTGTTCCTTGTTTTTAAAACACTAAAGCATTGCACAGTTGTAGGAAGCACCCATCTGCCAATCACCTCATTAGAAGCATGTTTCTAGACATTCAGCAACTCTAGTAATGGAAAGATCCCCACCCTCCAGGATGTCATATTCTTGGGAAAACAAGAATAATAAACATAACATGAAAATAAACAGAAAACAAAACTGCCATGGAAACAAACAGGAAAGGAAGTGGCACCTCCAGGCTGTGGGCAAGAGCGGGCCAGCTTTGGAGCTGGCTCGCTGTTTAAATATGACACCAAGGATGCTTCACTGAGAGGTTAGGGAATAACTATTTTCATCCAAATTTCCCCCAAAAAGTAATATTTAAAATCTGTGTCCTCAGTACTTTTATTTTCAAAGATTGTGGGTCTCATAAAACAAATACACATCCAAATAAATACAACAGAACAGAAATTATCTCATGAAGAAGCTTCAAGTAGATTAAGAGATTTGGTATTTTCTCTTTAAAGCCACTGTCAGTCAATAACAATGTCAAATAAGCATAAAAGGACATTTAAAGGCAAAAGTGGGAGTGTAAACTGGTACCACCACTGTAGAAATTAGTATGTAGACCGCTCAAAGACTAAACGTAGACCATTTGAGGACTCTACACCCACATTCTTGAAAGAATGAAGAACTGCAGGCAAGAGTATAAGTGCATTCTCATGTATACAACAGTTTAATTGACAATATCTATCACAAGATGAGTGAGCGAAGAAAATGTGGTGCATTATGCCACAGAGAAGGTTTCAGCCATAAAGAACAAAGAAATCGTGCCATGTGCAGGAAAATGCCTGGAACTAGAAAGCATCATGTTAAGAGAAACTTAACTAGATTTGGAAAGTTAAATATTGCATAATTTCTCAGAATTAAAGGGGCAAGGACAGAAAAACCTAAGTCAGACTTCAGGAACCAAGGGACGAGGAAGCACATGCAGGAGGAAACAGAAAGGGAGGAATGGGAATGGCCTTAAGCTATGTCATATGTTTGACCTAAGTTCCCATGCTAAACCATATAATACAAAACCCTGAAATACTATCAAACTCTAACCAAAAGTAAAACCAGTCATGAAAAACAAGGAATAAAAAGTGTCTTGAAACAGGGTGAAATAATTTAACTTAGATGATAGGCCTCAACTTTACCTTATGGGAGAATGAGATTATTTCCATTAATTCCCTGAAAACTACCCAATATAGAGTGAGAGAGAGAGAGAGAGAGAGAGAGAGAGAGAGAGAGAGAGAGAGAGTGCATACACACACGCACCTTTAAATCTAGGATAATGTCTGTAATGTGTAACTACATCCAAATAGATCTACACACTCAGGTGTAAAGAGAATTACACAAGTACAAACCTTTGTAAAATTCTAAGGGTTGCCTGATGGTTGCAAAAGCAGAAATCTCTACCACTAGGACGTTTGCCAGAGAGGCGCAGAGCATTTCTAGAATTAGCCTATCCAAAATAAATCCTGCTGTCCTCTGCAGTTTTCCAGGCATCCATGTGCACATCTTGGGCTTCCCCCTCCATGTCACACACGGTCATTCCTCCGCGGTAACTGCCACACACCCCCCACCGCTGCCCTTAGCCATCCTGCACCCAGATCCCCGCAGGCCTGCGTGTCCACTCGACATCTCCGCTTGCACACCCTTGCACGCCCCCTGTCCACCCAACACTCCAGGGATCGTCCTTAGCAGTCCAAGTCCAGAATTTGCAAAAAGCTAAAGTGTCAGCTCTCGAAAGGACACACAGACTGAAGAGTTTTAACCTAGTTATCTCAAAAGCCCAAAGCCTGTAAAGTCAGTTCAAAGGATGGTCAGACAAATAGGGTGCCTAGGAAGGGAACACTGGAAGTTTCCTGAACTAGACACACCACCAGTCAGCGTCCTACGGACAAAAGAACTGGAACCTCTGGGTTTCTCTGTGTCTCTTATCTGCCAGTCAGAAGTTAAGTGCACTTCTCATGAACAGAAAAAATTATGAGAGAACGTGTAGCATCACTACCTGGGCCCTGATCAGCAATAAAGTGAACTCAAGTCCAACTAGCCGTGGAAAGGTGACCGAGCTGTGCTGCCAGGACAAAGGGTGACTCTGTGGCATCCTTCAGCATGCTCTCCAGCTTGTGGTCATCGTGCTCATCAAGCGCAAGCTGGTCTCTGCTTATTCCTGTTCTCCAAATTCTCTTAGGAGAAACTACAGCAATCTATAATTGGAGTGAGGGGTTTAGTCAGGGACCCCTGCCCTGTTCTATCCATAGCTAGCCTCCTGGGCACACCCCTGCTGTACCCCAACCGCACTCCCCAACCTGCACTCCCTGGATCCTCTCTGCCATACTCTACCCCCCCCCACACACACACACACCCTGGGACCTCCACACTGCACTCCAGCCCCCTGCACATACTGGAATGTCCCTACTGCTCTCCACCCCATGCACATGCTGAAAACTCACAGCTGTAATCCAGCTGTAGCCCCTGCACACCCTGGAAACTCCCCACTTGTATCCAGGCCCCTGCACACCTTGGGACCTACTGGCTGTACTCCAGCCCCCGCACACCCTGGATTCTCCCTGCCGGACCCCACCCTCCTGCACACCCTGATACCTCCCTCCTGTACTCCAGACCCCTGCTTGCCTTGGAACCACCCCGCCACAGCCCAGCCCCTGCACACCCTGGACTGTGCTCTCGCCTCTGCCGGCTGCTCTGTCACCACATTCAAAAGGCCCCACACCAGCGCTTCCTCCAGCCCTGCCAGGTCTCTCCCCCTCACCTTATCTTCCTCCTTAGATCTGACCAAGCTATGACACAGGGGCAGCACGCAGCCTTGTGCTTGCTGCCCTCCTTCCTTGAGATGCTAAGACAGTTTTGCCTAGTTTATTCCAGGAACCTCGGGTATACTGACTGTGCTTGCCACCTAATGGGCTTACACAGAAGACAGCTTAATGACTGAAGTGTATTGAATTCTAACGCTGTCTCGGAGATATGCATGTGTCTTTTTGGTATGTTGACTTTTATGTTGCGGGGGAACATGCCCGGTAGGGCCGTATCTGGACCAAATGGAATGTCCATCCTCAGCTTTCTAAGGAACCTCCGGACATACTGCTTTCCATAATGGTTGTACCAGCTTACATTCTCACCAGCAGTGGAGTAGAGCTCCTTTTTTTTTTCCCACTCCCTTGCCAAAAATTGTTGTTTTTGAGTTCTTGGTGCATGTGGTATTTCTACACTATCCATCTAATCTTACTGGAATCCTTCAACGTGAGCAATTGAATGAGTATTTGTAAGCCAGGAAAAGCAGGCTCTGGCAGTGAACAAGGTACCCAACTAGGAAGTAGAGGCAGACTCGAGGCCTGGTCAGGCTGTGGCCCTGCCCTGCATGCTGCCCTCCCATGCCCACATCTGTGCCACTCATGCAGCAGGAGGCAGGGGGTCAGAAGGAAGGCTCCCACATGGGTCATCACCTGAGACGACACATACCCTGCTAGGGTCACAGGGAGCTTGGTGCAGAACCAGGGCCAGGAAAAACAGCCAACTCCGCAGAAAAAATATAAGATAGGATCTCGAGTTCCATGGAAATGAAGGCTGGACATAATGTACAAAGTCCACTAAGAGAAACCAGTGCATCAGTCTATGGAAGACTGCCTCAAAGAGGACATAAGGCGGCAATCGGAGTCCCTAAGCTCCCCACAGGCATGGCCAGATCAGTCCCGGAGGACCTTGCCACATAACTGCTGAGATGACACCTCAGAAAGAGGTGAGACGAGTGCAAGATCACCTGTCCTAATGATGCAGGTCACCTTACTGAGTATGTCCCTGAGCACCTACTTTCACAGAATACCATGCCAGGTGTGGCCATACTAAAAGCAAAATCTGCATCCCCTATAAGCAGAGAGCATCCACTTTGAAGAGCGACCACTGGAGAGTCACGCTTCCTACACATACCACTCTGCAAAAATTAAAAGGCATGCCCCCCCCCACCTGCCCCTCCTTCAGGGGGTCCTAAACGAGGGGCCTCATACACACTGTGAGCTCCACGGCCCATTCCTCCTTGATACAAAAGATAAGTGAGTAACCACAAAGACTGACCACCAGCTCTCCGGGACTGTGAAGAGATGGGACTCAATGTGATCTGACACCGGAACCATGGCCCTCGCCCAGTGCACAGAGCTTTAAAAATGAGACTAAAAATGGTAATTAACTCCTAATGACAACTGAGCCACTTGCTTGGCAAGAAAACATAAAACCATCCTCAAAAATCACAAGGATGAACAAAAAGGAGCCTTATGTTCACTTTTCTTGACATTATATAAAAAAAGACAACTCTTGAAATCAAGATATCCCATCAAAATAGTTAACAACTAACCCGTGGTATTTTTAAGTTAAAATATCTGGCTTCACTTCAGAGGTGACTTTTCTCGGGTCCTTCTCTTTCCCAAGGACCACTGTGGGCCCAGGGCAGAGGCTGCAGCTGATGACTGAGACTGGGCTCCGTCCAGGCTCTTGGCTCCTTGCCCACCATTGCTCACCAGGGCAGTTGTGTGGGGTAATGAAGGAAGACCTCGGGTTCTCTCCACAAGACTACAGAGTTGATCAGTGAAGCGATCTGAGGATTGACAATAGTGCTTTCTACCAACACTTACCAAGTCCTTGAAACTAATCATTTGCTGGATTCCCAGACAAATCACCAAAAGTAACAGTGCTCATAAATGTATTTCAATTACCTTCCTGATTTATTTTTATTTGTATTCATTTATTTCTTGCCCAACTGAAGTTCACTGAATGGTAGGTAAGAAAAGACAATAGACTTGTGGTAGATTAAAAAGAGAGAAACTGTCATAGTAAATGATACATCTGTCATTTCTATAAATAGATGCAAGACTTAGAAGTGTTCATTAAAAGAGGATTCCTGATGTGATAGTTGCCTGTGCAGTTTGTTTCAGTTCTGAACACTGAAGCTACAGACAGCCTGGAATTAAAATCTTTCCACGGTATTCCATTTTGAATAGATTCTTCACATCTAAGAGGGTAACACCCTAGAGACCTAAAAACGATGCAAAAGAGGGACCCCAGTCCAGCCCACAGGCTACCTAGGTAATTTTTACAACAGAATGAAATATTAGTACTACATAGGACTACCTTAAATACGACAGAATTCTGAGTGATGCCCGGTGGCATAGGCCTGCCATTCCAGCCCTCTGCGAAGCTGAGGCTGGAGGACCACAAGCTCGAGCCCAGCCTGGACAACTTGGTAGTTCCTCCACCCTGTCTCTAAATCAGCCCACCTGGGCTGTGGATGTAGCTCAACAAGAAGGCCCTGGGTTCAATCTCGAGGACCAAGAAACAACCCACTACTGAATAGCATATACCAGAGAAGGGCCTCAACCCAGGGCACACAGGACAAAGGGACCTGGATCCCATTCACTTAGCCACTTACTCTGTGGTGGGAAACACAGGTCCTCATGGAGAGTTCGGCACTGGTTCTGTCTGGCTTCAAATCGTGAGCAGCCATTTACTTGCTGTGGTACTTCACTGGGGGACTTACAGCTGGAAAAGTTAGTTTTCTGAACACAGAGAGGTATCACATGAGAAGAAGCACTATTCAAAATGAAGGAGTCACTAAGGTCATTGGCCCTTCAGAAAGGATGGCTCTCCCCGCAGCACACACCATCTGACTCTATGGCAGACACGTGGAGGACCAGGTGATGTTTCAAGCTGTAGGAGAGCAGCAACAGAATTGAGAGCAATACCACCCACAAGGGTCAAACTTTTCCTACAAAACGCTACATATCACTTTAGATTTCTCTAACCAATAACAGACGTCACGGCATAGGAGCTCACCTAGGTGCCAGCAGAAATGAAGGAACCCTTCCAGTGAATGCCAGCCACTCTTCTGTACTGCAGGCCACCCTGTCTACCTGCCACTGTTTACACTCACCAGCCTCCTACACTGCTCTCTGTGACAGATGAACCACCCACCCTCGTCCAGCTCCAGACAACCGTGGGGGAAAGTGAGGAGAGCACGTCAGGTTGTCCAACACACCTGAGAGGAGGGACCCAGTCCAGAGGGAGGGGAAGCCATACAGCAATGGTAGCCAGAATGGAGCGGTGTGGCCACAGACCAAGGCATATGATATGCCTCTTGTAGCCACAAGAGGAAGGGAAGACCTTCCTCCAGGGCCATCAGAAAAGGGCACGTCCTTGTGGTCACCTCAAACTGCTGAGCTCCAGAACTTGAGAGAGGTGTTGGTTCCAGACACTACTAAGTGTGTGCTAGTCCCAGTGCCAAGAGGAAATCAAAGAGCTCCAGTAGGCCTGCTTATACAACAAAGGTCTCTCTCCGCCTCCTTGGCTTGGCATGGCTCCTACAAGACCCATGAATGCCCAGTAAGGAACCCTGCAAGGTGTCAGCTCCAGCTAGACATCTTCTCATACCTGCTCATGGTGCCCACAAACCCTAACCTATGAGTCGCTCTCTAGTGAAGCCCACTAGAGACATGAGAAAACTAAGTCCGAGCCTCCAGCCCCAGACTGCCTGATGCCCAAGGCCACAGTCATCCTAGCCATTTGACTGTGTCTGCTCTCCTGCCTCGGCACCTGCTCTGCCCTGGTCTCGGGTCCCTATCCCAGGGGAAGAGCTGTAAGGGAAGGGTCCAGAGCTTCCAGGCCTCCACCCAGTATCTGAGCCCTATACATCCAGCCCACGCTGAGCCCAGCTGACCACCCAGGATGCTCCTGTTCGTTCTGAGGCTTCTGTTACAGAGGCCTATGACCCTCTGTGGCTTTTCCAAAGGCCCACGTCCCCCTGAATGGCCTTGTCCCTCACAAATAAGAAGCACTAGATGTCACACTGGCCGGGGGAGCCTGGAGGAGCTGCAGGCTGAGGCAGCAAGAGCAGCCCAGGCAGTGGTGGCACAAGGAACTCCCATATCCTCCTGGCTTGGTCCTTTCTCTTCCAAATTGTGTCATTTGAGCCTGAAAACACCTGCAGCACTCTGTCACACACTGAGAGAGGACCCAACAGGTCTTGGAACACACCCAGTTGGTATAAAAACAACATAATGATTTGAAAGAAATTCTATGATACAGAGGTGCTGAGTCAGAAAAGGGGAGAGCCAGCACTCCTGGGGCTCAGGGGACACCACAGTCACCGCTCCGTCCCATGTGCGTGGCTATTGCTGTTTTGGGAGGCAGTAGCCAGAGGTGTCCTCAGAAGACCTCAGCCTGGGGTCCCTGTGGGCACAGGGAGCAGCGGGCCCACCCAGCCTCCACAGCAGGGGGCAGCACAGTCCCCAGCTGGCCCAGCTCAGGGCACGCCAGCCACCGTGAGAGATTCATTTGTTATGGGGTTTCCCTTACCCAAGCTCAGGAGGTATAAAAGCAGATGTCACTTGGTCTTAAAGATGGGGTGCCTCAATCTACACAAGTAGCCCAACTGCTGTGCCCGAAGGGACCTAAACAGGAAGCCGATTCATAACCAGAAATGATCCGAGAAGCATGAAATCAGAGCTGAAAGAGCGACAGAACGCTGGAGAAGTTCATTAGCAGGCAGTTTGCTGACAGCCTTCCCGGGCCCTTGGCTTCTGTGCAAGTGTTTAATGTGGGAACTTCTGTTCTGATCTTTAATTCTGAAGCTCAATTGGCATCCACACTCTCATTTCCAAACTCATGGGCGAAGCCGTACGTTAGTCCCCAAGTGCTGACCAGGACTCTAACTTTTCAGTCTACTTTGCACTGTATTTTAATTAACAACTCAGTTCCTGCCCTGCAAAGCACCTCCCTGCTGCTCCCTGGGCCTGAGCCACAATCACCTCACGGTCCTGCCTCAAAGCCAGAGAGCTGTGTTCTGTGTCTCAGCGCGTCGACACAGAGCCAGGTGAAGGCTGTGAGAAAGTGGAGGCGTGTGTGAAGGTGGGGTCTTTTCCACGTTTTGCAGGGAACTGGACATTTCTACCAAAATGCATTGTGACTGGGTCACTCGAGAGGAACGATTGTTGCTGCAGTCATAAGCTCTGCTCGAGGTTCTAAGACACAGCCTCAGAAGCACTCAACGTTGGCAGCATACTTCCCTCAGTCAACCCGAGATGCATAAAAATAAATGATTGCAATACAACTTCATTTAAATTTAGACATTCCACAATTTTACATTTCTATAGTCCCAAACACAATCTAAATTGTTAAGCTTCTACTATTTAAGCCACAACTGCATTCTGTTGTCTAGAATTAAACTGGCAAACACAAATTTTCATGAACAATGATTTCCATTACAATAACCAGAAGTATAGTAAGAAACTGAACATCAGAGAAAAGACAGAATGTCCCATTTAAAAGCATATCTGAGGGCACAGATCAGCAGTTAAAGCACTTGCCTGGTATGTGCAAGGCCTGGAGTCTGATTCCCCGACACCACATAAAAATTAGCTAGGCACAAGACTCGAATCCCAGCACTCGGAGGCTAAAGCAGAAGGACTGCTGACTTTTGAAGCTAGCCTGGGTTACATAATGAGTTCAGGGAAAGCTTGGATTAAAGAGGGAGATCCTGTCTTAAAAATACATAAATAAACGAATAACGCATATCTTATATTCTTATTTTTAGAATGCCATATGTGGTAACTATTATAGGATACTGTAATAAACAACACAATTACTTGCTGTCTTACTTTCTTATTGTTGTGGCAGAATACCTGATATCCACAAATTAAGGGAGCAAAAATTTTCACTCACAGTTTCAGAAGGTCCCGCACAGTCTGTTCATAGGCAGCCAGCGATGGTGAAGCACATGGCAGAGGCAGGAGAGCTGCTCACGGCACTGCAGAGAGAAGCCAAGGGAAGCAGGAGTGAGCCATCT
Organism: Ctenodactylus gundi; assembly: GCA_004027205.1. Classification (NCBI taxonomy): domain Eukaryota; kingdom Metazoa; phylum Chordata; class Mammalia; order Rodentia; family Ctenodactylidae; genus Ctenodactylus; species Ctenodactylus gundi. Next base: position 100,214 of record PVKB01002716.1, on the reverse strand, counting down.
CTGGAGACTCAGGCGAGCCCTGAGCTTCTCCAGAAGAAGCTGCTAGAGGGTTTCTTTTACTTAGTTCAAGCTGCCAGTTGACCTCCCACACCCAGGGTTGGTGGCCCTGCCTCACTTCCGGGCCCACAGGTCAATAACAGACACCTGAAAGCTCCTCCCTAGACACTCCCAGTCTCAAAGAGCTGACACCATCTTTCCAGATCAAAGCCCCAAGCATCCTCCCCTTCCAGCCAGGCCCGATTTCCCCTTAACATATGGTTCCACAGTTATGGCACTACATTCAAGTACATGAGGCTTTTGGGGGACACTCCAGATCCAAACCATAGCACTTACCTGTTTGAAAAAAAATTTTTACTGCAGTTGGTAAATTATTTAGAAAAATGTATGTGGAGACCTTAGAACCCAAATAGTAAAGCCTAAATTTTTTACAAGGTAATTTTTTATTGCAGAGATAACAGTGAAAAGTTGGGAAAATTTCCTGCTTGGTGGACCTAAAAGTTGTAATAATGTAAAGTTGAAATAATTCATTTCCCCCATTTTTATTAGTATGTATTTGTGATTCACAACGGTTAAACTCGAGAATTCCGTGCACATACATATTACATCAACTCCACATTCACTTCCCACCCGACTCCCATGTCCCCTTGACTTCCAACATCTCAGCCTTTGGAGCCTACTAGGTATTTCCACTCTGGTTTCTCCTATTAGAGAAGCCATGTGTTTGTTATTTAATCATCAGACTCTGACTCACTTTATTAAGCATAATAGTCTCAAGTTGTATCCATTTACCTAAAAGGACTCAAACCAGTCTTTATGGTAGAGCAGAACTCCACTGTGTATATATTCCATATATGCTACATTTTCTTTATCCATTGGTCTACTGACAGCTATTTCAGTATTTTCCGAGATTTAGCTATGATTAATTTGGTTGCTATAACCATCAGTATGTACATACCCTGTTATATGATGCTTTTAACTCTTTTTGAAACTTACCTAGAAGCGATATTGCTAGGTCAAATGAGATATCTATTTTTAGCTTTTTGAGGACTCTCCATATTGCTTTCCACAATGGTGGTACCAGTTTACAGTCACACCAGCAACATAACGGTGTTCCCTTTTCCTGGTGTCGCCACAAGCATCTGTTACATCTCGAGTTCTGGAGACAGGCCATTCTCACTGGGGAAAGATGGTAGCTCAGTGTCATTTTGTTATATGTTTCTGTAATGGCTAAGGATGTTGAACATTTTTCACATATTAGTTACCCGTTTCTTATTCTTCTAAAATCTGTTCATTTCAACTGCCCATTTTTAATTAATTCTTTGATTTTGAGGCATCTATTTTTCTCAAGTTATTTGTGTATGCTAGGTATTTGCCCCTGTTCAAGGTGTTAGTAAAAATAATTCCCAATCTGTCAGTCCTCTGATAGATTTTCACTCTGTTGTTTCCTTTGCTGTGCAGAAGCTTTCTAATCTGATGTACTCCCATTTGTTAATTCTTGGGGTTATTTATTTTGCATCAGGTGTTCTACTGAGAAAGTCATTTCCCACAACTGTATCTTCAAGATGTTTACCTATTTTGTTAGTTCAGTTTTTTCTATTTTTTTTTAAAGATAGGGTTTCACTCTATAGTCCAGGTTTGAACTCTCCAACCTAGGCTAGCCTTGAACTCATAGCAATCTTCCTGCCTCAGCCACCTAGGAACTGAAATTACAGGTATGCACCACCAGAACTGGCTTAAAGTGTTTCTATTTTAATATTTAGGTCTTTGATTCATTTTGACTTGGTTTTAGTACATGGACATAGGTATGGGCCTAGATTCATTCTCCTGAATGTGGTACCAGTTCTTCCAGCACCACTGATTGAAAAGGTTATGCTTTCTCTGGTGTTTTTGGTCCCTTTGTGGAACATCAAACTGCTGAGGATACTTGAGGTTGCCTCTGCATCCTCAGTTCTGTTCCACTGGCCAAACTTTCTCGTGCCAATACCATATAGTCTTTAGGACTTTTGCTTTGTAATATAACCTGCTATCCAGAATTTAGATGCCACCTGCTTTTGTCTTGTTTTTTTAAGATTGTTTTAGCTATTCTGGGTCTCTTTTAGTTCCATATAAATTTTAGGATTTTTTTTTCAAGTTCTATGAGAACTGTTATATTTTGATAGGAATTTCACTGAATTCCTACAGTTTTGGCAGCAGAGCCATTTTGTCAATATTAGTTCTGCCTATCCAGGAACAGGATGCTATGATTTGGATCAGGAAATGTCTCCCAAAATTCTCATGTATTTGGATGTCGTGGAACAGCTACGAAGCCATGTGCTTTTCAGAGGTGGGACCTGAGTAGGAGGGGTGGACAACAGGTGTGTGGCAGATTAGGGGAGTGCAGTAGGTAATTATGGGCATGTGCCACATCACTGGGCATGTGACCTGGAAGAAGTGGATCCTTGGGGCTTAACCTGGAAGACGTGAAACACTGGGAATTGACCCAAATATGGCAGACCACTGAGACAGGACCTGGAATGGCATTCTCTAGTTCTGCCCTTCCTCACTCACTTGGCTTCCTGCCGGTCATGAGGTAAACAAGTTCCTCCAACCAGGCCATCACCATGTGCTGCCACCACTACCAGATGCCCAAGATGTATGGAGACCTTCTGAAACTGTGAGCTAAAAATAAATCTTTCCTCCCTCAAGTTGTGGATATCAGGTGGTCCCAGCAATGTGACTAAGACAAAGAAGATGTCTTTTCATTTTCTAAAGTCCTTTTCAACTTTTTTTCAGTGTAATATAGTTTTCATTGTAGAGGTCCTTCATTTTCTTGGTTAGGTTAATTCCTAGGTATTTTAATTTGGGCATATTGAGAATCAGACTGTTATTCTCAACTCTTTCACAGTGTGGTCATTGTTAGTGTTGAGGAACACCATTGATTTATTTTATTAATTTTCTATCTTGAAACTTGGCTGAATTTCCTTTATTTCATTCTCTAGCCTAATTGCTCGGCCTAGGGTTTCAAGGGCTACTGGGTTGTCATGAGTCATAACATATTTTTGCAACAGATGGCACTCCTTCATTTATGAAAGTACTAGAGTCATTCACATACATGTCATTGCTACATAATTTGACAGATGACAGTTGTAGATTCATTCTTAAAAGAAAAAACTTGAGCAATTTGGTTGAATTAGGAAATTTTATAACAACTTGAAAATAGAAGACTCTGCATTTTTGCAAAATTTTACTGTTTTACTTTCATATAGGAAAGAATGTGTGTCAGGCTTGTGAAAAGTTTGTGTACCAGAGTGTGACGCTGAAGTTAAGGGCCACACTTTTCCTTATGGATGTGCAGGAAGTCAACTCAGGCACCTGTAACTACTTCCCACACCACAGCTGCCCTTCCTACCCCTGTGCCTCACAGTAGACTCCCAGGACTCTTCATCTTCCTGGGCCTCTCATGGCTATCTTAAGCAATCCACAAGCTAAGTCATTTAAACAAACTCACATCTCCTGAAAAAAGTTCAACCAGTACACTCAATGCAGTAGTGAGCCCACCCTGCACAGCAGCTCTGATAACACCCACTGCCCGCAGTGAACGCGTAATAAGCTAAATCCCAAGACCAAGAAGGCTGGAAAGCTGCCCTCCTCCAAAATGAAGCCATGCTTCCCATCAACACCTGCTGACACAGAGGGCCACAGAAAGGACCTTGACCAGCCGAGCAGCAACAGCCTGAGGATGGGTGCTCCCCTTAAGCTCAAGGACTTCTGGGTGTGGACTGCCTGCAGCTCTAGGAGAACCAGCATTTCTGGGCTCAGCCAATGTTCTGTGCCCTAAACTTCAGAAAACAGCCTTTCTAGGTGACTCCCACAGTAGACCTCAGAAAGTTGGAGTAGAAATCACCCATCATGCACAGATAATTTGGAGAAATTGGTTATAATGGTACAAAAATATTGACCAAAGATGCCTAAAGATCTAGACCGGGGGTGGAGAATCTTTCTTCTGCCGAAGACCATCTGGATACTTATAGCATCATTTGTAGGACATACAAAATTAGCAACTTAAAAATCAGCCCACTACAAAATATTCAATTATTTTTAAATTAACTCATCTATAACATCTATGTTATTGCTATGCCATTTGACCGATGGTAGTTCTAGCTCCTTTTAAATGAAATTTGAAGAGTTTGGTTGAGTTTTGGATATTTTATAATAAGTTGAATACAGAAGACCAAACTGCATTTTTGCCATATTTTACTGTTTTACTTCTCTACAAGGAAGAACATGTGTCACTTATGGTGACACCACTCTACAAGTATATCAGAGGCAATGATAGTTCACAAAATTCTATGCTGGTCATTTTGATGTCAATCAAGCTCCTTGGTCAGGGAGGCTCACCAAGTATGATAACAAAACACAGGTAATGATCAAGTCAAACCCACATTACATGACATGAGATTGCAGAAACATCAAACACCCATCATTCAAGCACGCATGACCACCTGAAAAAGCTGGGAGATGTAAGCCAATTTGGTATTTGGGTTCCTCATGAACTCAGAGAATTTCACTTGATGGTATGTATAAACATCCGCAACATGCTTGGTAAATGTGAGGAAAATAATTTTTTAAGGAACTGATAACTGGTGATAAATGGACTGTTTACAAAAATGTAATATGCAAATAGACGTGGTCCCAATATGTTGCTTCAACTCCAAAGTCACTGAAGCAGAGATTCACAAGAGGGAGATTATGCTCTTAGTACGACAGAATTTTAAAGGTGCATTTCAAGCTCCTATTAAGGAATCAATCAATTTGAATGTGTACTGTTGGTAACTGGACAATTTGCATGAACCCATCCATCATCCAGGAACATCCCAATCTTGTTAATTGTTCAGGAGTTGTGTTGTGTTCTATCACAACAACAGAGACCATGGCACAAGTTTGATCACTTATCAAACATTATTGGAGCTTGGATGGTATGTGCCTCCACACCCACCCCACTAACCTGACTTTGTGCCACCAGTCTTCCACTTGTCTCACCCTTGTCAAAACTCCTTGCATGGTAAAACGTCCAACTATGAGGCTATAAATCAGCACCTTGTTCAGTTTTTCACTGACAAAAACAAGTCCTTTTATGAATGAGAGATTATGGAGCTAAATACAAGATGGCAAAAGGTTATGGAACAAAATGGGCAATAGATCATTGATTGACCTTTGTTTTTATATAAATAAATGACCTTTGAAAAATAGAAAACATACATCATGACTTTTCCAACAGCACAAAACATCAAATAGGTGTGGTGAGAGTGAACAGCCTTGTCTTAAGGGGAAATGGTCCCAAATCATTCCCCACTTATTATGATGTTGGCAGTATGTTTGGCATAAATGGCTTCTATCAGTTTCAGGTAACGTCCTTCTGTACTTATTTTCTTCAGGGGTTTTTTTTTGTACCATAAATAGATGTTGAATTTTTTCAGTGGCCTTTTCTGCATAGATTGAGATGATCATGTCATCTGTGTTCTTGCTTTTATGTGGTGTACTAATTGATTTACATGTTGAACCATCCTTGCATCTCTATGGAAAAGCCAACTTGATCATGGTGTTTGATCCTTCTAATGATTTATTGTGTTGTCTGCCAGCATCTTATTGAGAATTTTTGCATGTACATTCATTAAGAAGATTGACCTATAGTCTTCCCTAGTTAAGTCTTTGGCTGGTTCTGGTATTAGGGTAATACTAGTTCCAGAAATGAGTTTGGCAATGTTCTTTCTCTCAAGTACTAGTACAATTCATCTGCAAATACATCTGGTACAGGACTTTCCTTTGTAGATACTTTTTATTACCTCAATTTTCTTACTTTTTTTGGGCCCATTTAGAGTTTTCATATCTTATTGGTTCAATTTTGGTATCTTGTATATGTCTAGGAATTCACCCATTTATTACAAATTATTCAAATTTTTGGAGCACTGATTTTCAAATTTTTCTTTATAGTATACTCCTCTGAATTTCATCAGTATCCACTGTGAATTCACCTTTTTATTTCTAATTGCATTGATATGAGTTTTTCTTCATATTTGGTTAGCTTGGCTAGAGATTCGTTGACCTTACTTTTATTCCCAAAGCATCACTCTTTGATTCATTGAACTTTTGTATTTTTTTAGTTTCAGTTTTATGAACTTCTGCTCTGATCTTTATTATTTTCTTCTATTTTTGGATTTAGATTGCTCTTGTTTTTCTAGCTTAGGGTGCATCATTAAACTGTTTATCTGGGGTTGTTCTTCTTTGTAATGTGTGCATTCACAGGTTTAAATTTTCCTCTTAGTACTGCTTTCCATTGTGTCCCTTAGGGTCTCGTATGATGTGCTTCCATTGCTGGTTGACTCTACAAGCTTTTAATTTCTCCCCTGTTTCTTTTGTGACTCATTGTTCACTACTATTTAGTCTCCATGTACTTTGTATAGTTTCTTTTGTCATTGATTTCTAGTTCTATTCTGCTATGACATGAAAGTATACAATTTTTTTAATTCCTTTGCATTTAACTATGCCATATTGCCTATGATATGCTCAATTTTGGAGAAAGTCACATGTATTGCTGAGAAAAAAGTATATTTTCTTAATTTTGGATGGAACATATTATAAATATCAGTTAAGTCTAATTGTTCCATTACATAGTTTAACTCTAATAGGTCTTTTTTTAAATTTTTTGCCTAGTTAGCCTGATTTTTTTGTTGTTGTTTTTGAGACAGGGTCTTACTCTGAAGTCCAGGTTGGTCCTGAATTCATTATGTAACCCAGTTGGCCTTGAACATATGGCAATTCTCTTGCCTCAGACTCCTCAGTGCTAGGATTACAGATGTGCATCACCATGCCCAGGTTATATGGTGCTGGGCAATTGAAACCAGGGCGTTGTGCTTGCTAAACAAGTACTTCAACCACTGAGCTATGCCACCCAGCCATTAATTTGTGATAGCAGGTTTACAATAATTGTATTGGGCCTATGTGTCCCAGTAGTTTTTGTTTTACAAAATTGGGTGCCCTGACATTGGGTGCATATCTATTGGTAATTGTGACTTCTTCCTGTTTGATTGCTCCTCTAACCAGTATATTATGTCTTATCTCTTCTAATCAGTTTTGCTGAAATCTGCTGTGTCTAATATTATAGCCACCCCCATTTGTTTTCTGGGTCCAATTGCATGAAGTACTAATCTCTATCCTTTTATTTTCAGTCTCTGTTTCCTTATAGGTAAAGTGTAATACTCACAAGTAACATTTTTTTTTTTTTTGCTTTTTGATCCCAACTGTTAGTCTGTGTCTTTTAATTAGAGACCATTAACATTGAGAGTTAGATATAGAATAGTATATTATAACCTATCATCATTTTGATGCTTTGGTGTTATTTGTTCTACACTAATGTTAGACGATTCTTCTCTTTTAGTTGTTTCCTTTAGTCTGGGTTCTTTTGTGCTATGAGTCTCCCTATCTCTGTCTAATATTCCTGTAAGTATTTTCAGCAATGCTGGTCTAGTGGTCATAAACTTTCTTAGGTTTTATGGAAAATTTTTACTTTTACCTCTATTTTGAATGAAAATCTTGCTGGGTATAATAGCATGTGTTGGCACTTTCTTTTAGAACTTGAAGGATTTCACTTCTTGACTTCCTAAAGTTTGTATTGAGAAACCCACAGCTATTCTGATGGGTTTGCCTTTGTAGGTTGCTTTGCTTTGCTCGTGTGGCTTTTAGTATTCTTTGTGTTGAGTGTCTAGGATTTTGATTGTGATGTGTTGTGGAATGGCTCTTTTGTGGTCAAGTTACTCAGTTTTCTATATGCCTACAGTAGCTCAATGAAAACTTCTTTTTCTATATTTAGGTAATTCTCTGATGTAATTTCATTGAACATAATCTTTACACCTTTTGTGCTGTTTTCCACTTTCTCTTCCACTCTCATAATTCTGAGGTTGTTTCTCTTCAAGTCATCCATCAACGGTCTTGTTGCTTTGTTTTCTGCTCATCACTGAGCAGGTCCGTTGTCAACCTTATTTTCTAGATCTGATAATCTACCTTTATAAAGCTTGCACCAATCTCTCATGTTTTCAAATGAGTTTTTCATACCTTAGAACTCAGCTTGGAATCCCTTCACTATTTCTACTCCTCTACCAAAATGTTTTTTTCATTTTTTGCATTACCTTATTTATCCTTTTATTTGTGTCTTCTTTATGATCATTAAGCATCATATCATTAAGATTGTTTGATTAAATCCTCTTAGAACTGAGTATCTCTTGCATTTGTTTATGCATATCTTATTTGAGCTGACTGGCCACTAGGTCCACTTGGTTCCTGACTTTCTTTTCTGTGTTCTACTACTTCAAGACCCATGATATGAGCTTGTGGGGAGTCACACATTTTTGCATAAATAATTCATATTGAATTAGCCATAACTCTCCAAGCTGTCTTATTTGTCGGGAAAATTATTCAAGCACAGCTACTGAAATTTACTGAAGGACATTCTAATTTAGGGACCCAAAAGAAAAATTCTTATGAAAAACAAAAATCTACCCATCTATAAATGTTCAAATAAATATTCTATGAATTTGCAAGAATAACCATTTAATTTGAGGATTTATAGACTAAAACCAAGGTGAAAGTGGATGGGCTTCTCAGATGCATTTATACACAATTACTATGATCTCATATTTGTCCCAATTTTCCTGTACAGATGGGTGTACAGGAAACTATTTATACAACGTTTGAGCTGTAGGTAAGCACACTGTAGGTAAGCACCACAGTCAGTCCCCACATCATCCTGAGGATGATGCTGAGGAACCCAGTCGGGTCCTGTCAAAGCCATACAGAACAGGCCTTGGACTGAGCTCTCCTAAGGAACACTCACTACTCTTAACAAAAAAAGGAAGATACTAAGGTAACATGAGGGTGAGTAAGTATGATGGTATGTAACAACAGAGAAGAAGGGGTAATGTCCCCCCCCCAAACCATCCTGAATCACTCACCCTCCCTAGCTGGGGATCTGCTTCCACAGTGGGTCCTCAGGGGTTGGCAGATGGGCTGCTGGTATTCCATCTCCCTCTCCCTCCCTGGCTATGCTCTGCAGTGTACAGTTTGTGGGAATAGGGCACACATGGTGGCAGGCATCCAGGCTTCCATAAGAAGCTGCAGATTCCTGTGAAATGCCACACATGTGTGCCTTTGAGGTCTGGAAACATGAGAAATAGAGGGCTATCACTTTCCCAAGAGTTTACATTTCTAACATCATGCGAATGGGTATATGACTCACCCTGAAGCTCAGCATTAGGAACCCTGACTCACATACTACTGTTCTGAAATTCAGCCCTCTGGAAACAAGTGAAAGGTTCAGCAAGAGTGACCCGAATGGGCTCTATCTTCTTTTAGCCCCTTCTCTCTCCTTTCAATGCAGTATTTTGTCTCAGAAAACACTTGGTTCTAGCACCCGAAACCCATTTCTTGGTCTAAACCACAAGACATGAATCAAAGCCAGATTCAATAGGGAGTCTGTGAGTCAAAAGTAGCTCATAGTTAGAGTGGGGGTTTTTAAAGAAAATTTAAACGGAACAAACAAAATTTTGAGAACAACCCATTTCCGGCCCTAGAGATGGTTTCCCACAAGCTGTATAAACTTTCTTTAGTTAAACAAATAATCCTAGAGATGCACTTATTTTTGTACTCTGGATCTTAGTCAATACTACCTGTGGTTTTTCTCATTGGAAACCTTGACAATGAGACAAAGTATGTTTTTCATTTTTCCTAGCTGGTATAATATAGTTCTGGAATCTGAACCTTTTCTACATCAATGATTTTTTAAATGTAGTTTTAGTCTTCTAACAATAATGTTAAACTTTTTTCATAAAGAGCTACACGTCAATGACTACAACTTTTCAAAATAATTTTAACTATTTGAATCTTCTAAAATATTCTACATTTATTTTTTCCCCTTTTATATTTTGGTAAAAAGTATTCATATAACATAAAATTTAACATTTTTTATAAATACATGAATTTCAAATTCTGTAACACATTATAACTGTGGGGTCTGGGGAATTAGTGAGAGTCTCTATCCACCCCTTTTTCAGAGGTTCACTCCTTTCCTATCTGACCTTTGCCTCTCTATCCTGCCATTCATGTTGGGGCTTTTTATGTTATTATTTTTGTGCATTTCTTAAGAGGGACACCTATCTATAGTCAGTCTTTTGTGCTTGGTCCATTTCACTGAGCATCAATGACTCTAGGTGGCCCCATTTTCATTCAAATGCTTCATATCTATCTTTCTTTATGCCTGCATAGTATTCCATTGTGTACGGGTATTCTTTAACCATTCCTATATGGATGGGCAGGTAAGTTGCTTCCACGATTTGGCTATTATAAATTGTGCTGTTTATAAACATAGTCTTTTTAGTATGTTTTTATTTCTTTTGGGAACATGCCCAGTAGCTGGATCAAATTGAATTTATATTCTTGGCTTTTTAAGGAACCTCCAGACTGCTTTCCATAATGGTTGCATCAGCCTGCATTCCCACCAGCAGTGGAGTTCCTTTTTATCTGCACCTTCACCGACACTTGTTGGTTTTGAGTTCTTGATGCAGGTCATTCTTACTGGAGTGAGTTGAAACCTCAATGTTGTTGTATTTGCATTTCTCTGATGGCCAATGTTGAGGAACACTTTTTCATATGCTTGTTGGCCATTTGTACTTCTTCTGAGAAGTTTCATTTCAGCTGCCCACTTCTTGGTGGAATTGTTGCTTTTAGAGGATTTTATGTTTTTCAGTTCCTTATATATTCTAGATACTAATCCTATGTCTGAAATATTACTGGTGAATATCTTTTCTCACTCTGTGGGCTGTCTCTTCACCTTGCTGATTGTTTCTTTTGCTGTGCAAAAGCTTTTCAATTTAATGTAGTTCCATTTGTTGATTCTTGCTGAGATTTCTTGTGCAGCTGGTGATCTGTTCAAAAACTCCTTTCCCGTCCCTGTGCCTTCTAGGGTTTTACCTATTTTGTCTTCCGGTAAGTTCAGTGTTTCTGTTTTGATATCCAGTTCTTTGATCCATTTTGATCTGATTTTAGTGTGTGGAGACAGATACAGGTCTAGTTTCATTCTCCTGCATGTGGAGGTCCAGTTTTCCCCAGCACCATTTGTTGAAGATGCTGTCTTTGGAAGAACTAATATTGTCAAAACGGCCATAGTCCCAGAGCTACTTTACAGATACTATCAAAATACCAACTATATTCCTCACAGAACTAGAAAAAACAATCTTAAAATTTACATGGAACCAGAAAAGACCCAGAATCTCTCAAGCAATTCTGAGTAACAAGGGCCAAGCTGGAGGAATCACAATCCTAGACTGTAAAAAATACCACAAAGCAACAGTGATTAAATCTACATGGTACTGGTATAAGAACAGAAAAGAGGACCAGTGGAACAGAACTGAAGGTACTGAAACAAACCTAAACAACTTTAGTCAACTGATCATCAAGTTAGCCTTCCTGTGAGGCACACATTTTCAGTCACTCCCCAGAAGTCTCACCTAGAGATAAGCGTCCTATTGAGAATCACTCCACAACGTTTTGTCACATCCCAGCCCCTGAGAAAGGTGGGAAAGCCAGACCACATGCAGTTCAAAGGTGAAAGGTTTAAGGGTTGCATCTCCTCCTGGGAGCTTGGGCAAGGAAGCTGAAGAGGCCGAGTGGACAGAAGAGAAAAGCACCCAGAACCCTAGAGGCAGCTTGCCTTCAGGGTCATCGAGCCACCCCAGAGCATGTGTCAGTGCCTGAGACTTTGTCCCTACCCCTTGTGGGTGCGTCACGGGAAAGGCCCAGCCAGGGGAGAGGCTCAGCCATGATCCTACAAGACTCTCAGCACAAGGATTTCTACATTTTTTGCCTCTTTCCACCATTTTTTCCCTCCTTGCTCTTCCCAAATGTATCCTCTCACACATGACATTTCTGAGCAATCTGACTCAGACAATAATGGATGGATTAAGAAATGCCTCTCTTGAGAAAAGGAAGACCTCCTGCCCGCCTCACTGCCAGCTGCAGGAAGGGTGAGGATCTGGGGACCGTGAAATGCTCACACCTGCATTATAGTTGCCTAAAGGACAGGAGGGAAGCTTCTGCACTGTTCTCTAGGAACGTGTGCTCCTGTATGCAACTTTACAGATCTGCGCGCTTGGCCAAACAGTGACTCAAAAGGCAGTCCACCACCTATCAGGAAAGTACCATTGTATAAGCATCAGTCACTCTTAATTAAAGCAAACCTGTAGAACTTTAAAATGGGTTTGTGCCTCTTTACAATATCCTTTCTAGTGTTAATCTACCAAAAGATACCAGACAGATATGTTCAGTGGTTTTTAAGAAAAACCAACGCTTTCAGACTTCCATGAAATACCTCTGCCCCGAAAACCCATAAACGCTTCCCCATAGTCACTATTTGTGAAGCTAATTCCTTTACTCTCTCCCTTCCTGTGGTCTGAAGCTCACCCCTCCAGGTAATTTCAGTGACAGTCGCAGCTTTCTTTCATCTGTCATGTGTCCCCTTGGACTCTAAGATCTTGCAGCCTCACATAAACTATACAACCAAATGATTTCATATTGCGTGCTAGTTAAAATTATTTTCCTCATTTCTCTTGGGTATAAGAGCATATTCTTAAATTAAGCATTTCTTTTATAGATACAGATAAGAAAAGTAGAATGAATTATTCAATTCTTTCTTGGTCTTTTTGAAATGAACTAGAGAAGTAACTAATTCATAAGAGTACAGGAGTATTGTCAATGACACCAACACTTGCCTTGTTCTGCAATCACCTGACTAGTCCTTAAAGATTCCAGCCATTGTTTCAGACACCACACACACACACCCCACCCTTTCCAATGCACTTTTCCCAGGACCTGAAATATATTTAACTTCTTCCTTTGTAACCTGAAAACTACATGGTAATCTTTAAATAGCAGCCCATGGCATACCAAAGGGCAACATCAAATATTTGGGAGTTTTCAGTATCCAAAAGAAAGAATGGTAATTTATTCAACTTTAATCAGCTCAATATTAATTTCATAAGTTCTGTACCTTGAGGATTCCGATTACTAAAGCTCTTACCAAGAATAAATTCTGCCCTTGCAAAATGAAAATTAATTCCTCCACCTTGGAAAACTGAAAAGCCTAGGTCTCCAAATACATTGAACATGAAAATTAACATTCTTTTCTGCTGTTTCTTTGAAATTCCTTTAGAGATTACCTCTCAGCATTTGGCTCAAACTGTATCAAACATCCATTGATACAGTTTCCCTTTTCTTCAATTCTCAAAGGCTTGGAGTTTAGAGAAAAATTTAGAGATGAAGGGTGAGTCAGCCAATGTTAATCAGGAATGGACTTCTTTAGTCGTGGGGAAGCACTGAACACCCTGCTAGGTCTCACCATCACAGGCGTCGCCTATTTTCTAATCAGGCAGAGCTCATTGTCACAGGTGCAGCTTCATCTCAACACCTCAAGAGGAAATTTAACTAATATACCTATGCAAAACAGATGACATTTTCACATGAAGTGTCTGCTAGGTAAAGCCAAAATATCAATAAATGTTACGTACCTATTCTAAATGGACATCTCCAACAACCAGTGGCTTCCTTTTTCCCTTCTTTTTTCTTTCTTTTAAATTGCCTTGCCTTTTTCTTTCAGTGTCATTTATTTTTCAATCTTTAGACCATTTACTTTTCCATTAAAGTGAAACACAAGAGCAGCTTTCATTACATCTCAGAGGAGTGAATTGCAGGTCAATGGGCACCAGCATAGAGGTTCTCGCCGGATGGCGAGTCATCCCACTGCCATCTTCTAGGCTGACTCCCTCACCTCAGAAAAGTCATCGGAAAGTCAAGTAGGCCTTCTGCTAGGAGCAGCAGCTTAGGCACAGAGCACACAGTCTGAGCCAGACAGTTCAATCTGAGGCCTGTGGGTGGTTTTGCCCTCAGTTTTTTCTTTAATGTTATAATAAAAAAAATCAATGGTTTTATTGCCTGCCTAATTGTATTTTTAAATATGTGGCCCAAGGCAATTCTCTTCACTCAAAAAGAAAGTGACAAAAGGCCACCAATTGGACACACACGGCTGTGTCACCTGTTGACGGAGTGTGAGCAAGTAGACAATGCTTAGAAAGTTATAAACACTTTAATAAATGTATGAACATTTATACTAAAAATCTAGCAATAAAAATAAAACCAGGGTCATCTCCTTCGCTTTACTCACGTAATCCTGCACAATATTTATCTGTACATTGTGTCAAAAAGAAAATAAGTAGACAAACAAAGAACAACAGAAATATTTTGTGGCATCTCTAGTTTTTATCTATGGGTCCTTAATGATCTTGTGCTACTGGGCCCTTCCCACCTCAGGAAAACCTTGTCTCTAAACCATGAGTTTCTATGATGTTTCTGGTGACAGAGTTTATTGGATAGAACTGAGGGCAATTCAATGAGAAACTAGAACAAACACAGAAGTGCCCAAGCTCGGCCCATCAAACAGTGAAGTTTACCTGTGTCTGCAGATCTGTGAGCTGCAGAACAAAAATGCCTGCATATAATATTACTAATTGTGAGGATAAGAGAAAGACACTGACACACATTGAATTCACCAGAATGTGAGTTTTCTCCCGTTCTAACATCCCTAAATCTGGGATAGTCTTTCAAGCACACTGTGATGCTGAACTTATCCCCTAGGATTTCTCCTAACACGAAGGAGTCCACCCTTTCCTCACAATGCACTGTCTCAATCCTTGACGCTATACTGCAAGCCTCCCTGGCATCTGTGAATGGGCAGGTAAGAGGCAAAGAATTCAGCAGAGCCCATGCCCCTGAGACGCTTTCAACCTAAAAGGACAGTGGAAGTGGTCACCCAAGGGCCACAAGCATCTGTGTACCAGCTCCAGATTAGAGGTTCATTTCTGGTGTGGGTGCAGGCCTTACAGAGGGCGCTATACACCAAATACTGTGTGATGCAAATGGAAACATAGAATCAAAGGTGCACAGGGCTCCCATGGCGACACAGGGACCTCATAGGCAGGAGCACAGGAGCTGGAGAGATGTTGATTTACTCCCTACCCCACCCACAGGATGTGATCTTGACCTAGTGACCTTAACCATCAATCAACTAATACAATGGGCTGATTTTAAGAAACAACTTCTTTAATAAGACAGCAACATTAACAGAAAACTCGGTAATTCCTAATTTCACCACCTTAAAAAAGAAAGCGATTTTGTTACTCTGCCTTCGTTCCAGGGATTTGCCCATATGGCTGAGTATTTTTACCTAGAAGTTGTGATGTGATTTTGCAGTAAGATCTTCTCACTGAACATGATAGCATTGAACAAGTTTCTGCTGCTTTTTAAAATATTCTTTGAGGAAATTCACTTCCCTGGAAGACAGAATTAGCAGTGTATCAAGTGCAGCTAAAAACAGAAATGACTTCTTGGTGAGTTTTACGTAGACACACTTCCCTGGAAGGTCCTTACACGTGCCCGCGCCCGTCCTGACTAGTTCTGTTGTCCTCCGTTTCACTGCCCATCTCTCAGTAGATTTCTCAAGTCTGCCTTCTACTTTTAGCGAATGGCTTTGAATCTGAGTACCCCCACTTTTTCTGCAGCACATCTGGGGCAATCTGCCCGTTGTCTCTGAACCTCAGTTTCACCCTGCATACAGTGAGAGCGATGATCATTCCCTCATCACTAGGTGAAGTAAGGGGATAGGCAGGGGCCAGGCAAGAGGCACAAACCCTGTGCCATTCTGCCTAGATGGAAAATGTTGTTCGACTCCCGGCCATGGGACCTAGGGCACTTTGTCGAACACAATCTTGCCTCATAGGAACAAAGGGAGTAATAACGGCACACATGTGCTCATCCAGGGGCTGTTGTAAGGAACAAAGGGGTAAATTAGGCAAAGTGGTTAGAGCTGCGCATGGCCAGTGCAAGGGCTGTATGTTTATCACTACGTAGCATGGTTCACCTGGTATTTGGATCATAGCAAACTGGCAGTTAGTGCAAGCCGTAGATACTAACTCCATTCTAGCAGAGTACTTCACCGTCTTTGCTAAGCAGTATTTGTTTTCCCTAAACTAAGCCCAGAGGACGTGAACCTAGTTTATTTAAGAGTTACACAACATGCACTGAAAGGCAGGCACTGCTGCAAGCACCTCACACATAGCTCATTTTCAGTTTCCACAAGAACCCGATACAAAGGTACTGCTACCACTGCTGGGAAATGTGAAACACAGCATCTCCAGCTCGGAGTCATGCGCCACTGTCAGTCAGTTCTGAGTCTGCCCCACCCGCCATCCTGAGCTGGTGGCTGAGAGGCACAGCATTTGGGATCAGTTCTCTGGCTCTGGGGCCTGCACTCCCAGGCCCAGCCCTGTGTATGTCCCAAGGAGAGCATTTAGCACAGGAGCCCTTTTCTAACAGCATCTTTCAAGGCCACACATCAGTGCCGTAAACCCCAGATTTCCACTTCAAATCTATAAGGATCAAGTCTGAACATTCAGGCTCCTGGCCCAGTGGTCACTTGGGCTTGTGTCACAAATTCTCCCACACCCACTCACCCTGACCAAAGGCAGCTGCCTTAGCATTCAGAAGATCCTGAGAAACCCCAGACACAGGAGGCAGATGTGGAAGCCCCCAGCCATCATGAGCGCACTGGCCTCATAGAGGGAGCCGCCCTGCTGGTAGGAAATGCCTCAGGAACACTGACGACTGAAAAGGAGGTACAGAGTGTGGTGTTTGGGGACAGATAGCTGGTAGAGGACCAGAAGCCCCTTGCCAGCAAGCCCACCCAGACCCGCACTCCTGTAGTCACACACAGTCCCCTTGGTACTGTGCACAGGCTCCCCACTCCACCCACAAGGGACGAGAACTAAAGAAAGTCACACAGAACAATCACATTTCAAGGGAATGAGGACAGAACTCCCACTTAGGCATCCTCACAGGGACTTCCTACCTACAGCAACTCAGGGGCCCAAGGTCTAGCTCCTTGGGCCACACCTCCATATTCCAAATATTGGCCACCTAGCTTTAACTTAAGGGTTTTCTACATATTAGCTATGTGTTGGAGAATATCTCACAATTAACACATCAGTAGCTCAAATCAATCTCCACACCCACACACCTATTGAAGAAAATTTTTAAATTTATCTCAGAAAAAAGTTAGAGCCACCAAAGTTATAACCTATGTAGCCAAGATCTCTTTTTCCACATATAGTTAAGGCCCCTAAGCTTAGGCTCCTACAGACTGGGCTGGGTGATAGTTTGCGTCTACTTCAGTAATGAGGCAGAGTTCAGCCCTGTCCTCAGAATCCCAAACCGTGGATTTTATCCCAATTTTACTTTGTATTGGGCCTCTAGTGCTCAGCCTTCCTCATCGTCCCCATCTGATGAGAGTCTCCACTAATCCTCGCCTTTGCCCTGCAGCCCAGCCACTAGCTGGTGTCCCTCTGTAGACCAGCCCCTACACCGACCCCACAGAAGGCTGCTCCAGCCCTGCTTGAAGGACTGTACCCCTGGCGCCCCAGCGGGGCTTCCCACTGTCAGTTTGCACAGCACTTTGATCTCAACCTCTCTTCCAACTCAGGTCAGAGACAGATGCCACCAATCTAGGGACCTTCACAGGGGTCAAGATGACATCCCTCTCCTCTTGGCCACCTCGGGACACTTTGGGGTCTCACCAGCTCAGACCCTTCCACCCAATTTTGTTCTTTTCTGAAGGGTTACACTGGATCTTGAAATGACAGAATGTGCCAGGTCCAAAGTCCTGTACGTTCTGCAGGTGAGTATGTCTACAACTGAAAGGTGTATCCTGAGACCGGGAGGGAGACACACAGAACGGAAGGGAAGCGTGCGAGAAGCGAGGGGCTGAATGGTTCTGAGAAAATTCGTCCTTGTTGCTTTTCGTTACAGAGGCAGGTGATGGATGTAATCAACTTACTGTAGATATCTGGCTTGAAACAACAGAGCTAGCATTTCACATTATGCTGAAATAAAATTTTAAAAGAATTTTTCCTCAATGTGAAGCCCAGGTCTGAGTGTGGCCTTATACTCAGGATCAAGCAATAATCAAGAGCCCATTTGTTCAAAGGAAGAGTCCACAAATGTACTATTTTCTTTGATTGTAAAAACTTGAATCTACTTGGGCAACCCACTTATGACCCCCTCCAGGATAGCAGGGGCTTTTACCCACCACCCCCTCCCAGCCATTGTTTTTAAATTAAAACCCATTCTATTTACTCTACACCTTACCTTTAAAAAAAAAATGAAAAAAATACTTATCACGTTTTCATAATGCAAGTACAACCACTTTCAGATATAAATAGTCTGTTTATTCTACTCTGAACTCCCCAATTTTGAATAAAGTAGTAGACTTCAGTATGTCAGTTTCTTAATTTCAGCTCTACTTTCCTTATATTCTTTTGCCATTCTAAATGGTTATTTCTCCACATTTTTCCAAAGTTTTCAAGTACAAATGGAGAGTGGTCATGAAAGTTCACACTTAGCAACAGTAGATTCTGTGTTCCATATTTATTAGGAAAGTAAATTATTGTGGATTGGATCTGGAATGTCCCCCAAAGTCTCATGTTTTTGGATGTTATGGATTGTCTATAGAACTGTGTGCTGTTGGGAAGTGGGGATCTGGTCTGGAGGGGTGGATTATGGGTATGTGGTGAAGGACAGGCATGTGGAAGATTGTACTGCATGCATATGGATTGGACTGCAGGAGCGTCGTGGTGGCTTGCCACACCTTTCACACCTGGAAGAGTAGAACACTGAGATAAGACCCACAAGGGGAAGATCACTGGGACAGGCCTGGGAGGATAAATGAAACTTTCACCCTTCCTCTGGGGACTTGACTTGGCTTTCTGTTTGCAATGCTGTGAGAAACTGCCCCCACTTCTGCCTCCGCCATGTCCTTCCACTGTTGCCGGCTATCCAGGAATGAACTGTGACCTTCTGAAACTGTGAGCTAAAATAAGCCTTTCCTCCCCAAAGTTGTGGGTGTCAGGTATTGAGTTACAGGGATGAAAAAGTAACTAAGACACAAATAGATCAGGAAAATCTCCAAAAGCCAACACTAACACCACTTTGTATAACTGTAGACTACCAGGGAAAAGGTACAGAACAGGACTTTTCTACATCTCTATATCTGAACGTAAGCTGTCACTCCATGTGTGTGTATGTGTTTTCTTTCCAACAACATGGAGAGATGGGGCTAAAACCACATCCTAAAGATGTAGGAGGGTGGAGAAAATTAAATAACCTCCTCTTCAGTTCCCAACTCCTGAGCACACGTGTGGTTTTCAGACTCCATAGAAAATATCTGTTATAGTTTGAATCTGCAACTCCTCCAAAAGCCTCCTGTATTTGGAAGTAATGGAGTATGTATGGAATCTTGGGCGATTACAAGGTGTGGCTTGGTCAGGAGGGGTGAGTTACAGGTACATGGTTGCTTTGAGGAGTGCAATCGATTATGGGTGGGTGGCACATTTTGGGCATGTGACCTGGAAGTGGTAG
Organism: Ctenodactylus gundi; assembly: GCA_004027205.1. Taxonomy (NCBI): domain Eukaryota; kingdom Metazoa; phylum Chordata; class Mammalia; order Rodentia; family Ctenodactylidae; genus Ctenodactylus; species Ctenodactylus gundi. The sequence continues at coordinate 80,669 of PVKB01002716.1, read as the reverse complement.
ATCACTTAGGCTTGATGTGGAAGGGGCAGCTTCTGGGGACAGGACCTGGAACAGTATACACCAGTTCGTCCCTTCCTCCCCGACTTGGCTTCCTGTCTACCGTAAGGGGAACAGCTTTCCATTGATGCCTCTGCCATGTGCTTTCACCGTTGCCAGTTGCCCGTGAATAGAATGAGCCCTTCTGAAGCTGCAAGCTAAAATAAATCTTTCCTTAAGTTGTGGGTATTACCTACTTCTGTTGCATTAATGAGAAAGTAGCTGAAGTTTGCACTAAGAACCAGGTAAGAGTGTGCCTGTAATATGTAATGATGGGTCAGGAAAGTGTAACTCTAATCCAAAAGGTGCGTGCTCTCCACTTTTACAGGAGGGAGATGGTCAAGAACAAGCCCTGGGTTAGAGGCCCTGGGTCTCGCACCCAGCTGCCTGGCTCCACCCCGCACCCCGGCAGCCTTTCTTCCATGCTGCTCACTGATGTCTAAGGGCTCCACAGTATAGTAGCCATGCGACTTTAGTAAGTGTCCACTCTACTCCAGTTCCTTCCTATAAAGTAAGGCTCATAATGGAATATTTTTTATGTTATGTTCACTTAATTACTTGTATTGTTAAATTTTAAAACTGCAATAAACAAACTGCCTGTAAAATGCCTACACCACCACTCATGTGAGCATTTAACTATGTTGGACAATTTTTCAGAGCAAATTCTAATACAATGCAAAGCACTGTAGTAGGTCACGTTTTATGGGTTAATTCTGTGAAAGATTTCAACAATCATTCCCAGTTCATTTGATGGCATGTTAAACACAGTAAGCATCTTCCTATCATTTCGTTTTTAAAAACTCCTTCATCCTTTCCTCTGGAGTTTCTCTTGTCTTTTGTGGTCTCTGTTCACTCCCACCATTTCATGAAAACACCCCTGTCCATGGGTACTGGCACCGTCACTTGCCAAGTGTTCTGAGAAGACCAAAGCGATTCCCCATGATGTTTGTGGTGGGTGCTCAGCAACTCTTCAGTCTCATCACGAGCCAGCAGGCATACAGCATCCTCAGCCCCAAGCCCCAAAGCCCTCGCTGCTCTCCGGGTTCTCCATTCTCCCCCTGCCTCCGCGCACACACCATCCTGATTCAGTCCTCACTTGTCTCCTTTCTCTCTTGTTTATTCCCAGGGAACTGGACCCATCTCCTCAATTAGGATATACATTCCCTAACCTGATCAAATCCTAAATTCTACTTGCCCAGGTCCAATCTCCTGAACATGCTACGTGAATATTGGGGAAGTACCTGCAGTCAACACATCAGAGCAGAACACATCCTCCATCAAACTGACTTCTACTTTTGTTTCCTCTCAACTAGTAGGGCCCATGTAAGTTCAGATCTTCAAGCAGAATACCTCAGGGTTGGCCTCAGCTCTCTCCCTCACCCCCACCTCTCTGTCCACTCCGTGTAAGGTCTAGTCCCCACATTGTTTACCTCTGAAATGACATTTAACCTCCACTCCACAGTGGCCTTTCCAAAGAACTTCCCTAATTGCTTTTCGTCGGAACCATTCCAGGCATCTTGACAAGCCTCTCTTCTGCTTTGTGACTTCATTTTCCACTACATTGTGTTTGTCTCCTAGAGCTCTGATCCTAAAACCTATGTCATGATATCCTTCCTCTACTTAGGAACCTTCGGTGATTGCATTTAAGATAAAAAGTAGCCTCGTATTCAAGAGCTCTCTAATTAGCCATAGCCTACTCTTCTGTCCTGTCCCAGTGGAGGTCTGACACTTCACTCCCAGATGTCTGAGGCAAGTTGTTTCTCTGGGGAAACCTCTATCCTGCACCCCCCAACACACACACACACACACACACACCCTAAGTAAGCTCATGCTGCCTCACACAGCCTCCAGTCACCCCAGCAAAGCAAAGCTCAGTTCCTGCAGCTATACATCCCTTTCCTATCCCTCACTTGACATAGAATAAAGTCTACCTCCTGTTTTGCGTGACATGGGCCTGGGAAGCATATGTATGCCCTAACCATCTTCACATCTCCAACCAGCAGAGGAGTAATGACCAGGGATTGAGTTATTGGCTTAATTTCTCTGGTGTCAATGAGAATTGGTCTTTTGGACTTCAAAATATGGAGACTAGAAGGATCAGGGACCTCTGACCCCGGATGCTGGGAACCATCACCTCCAGGAGCCCCTCCCAGCCCACCACTGAATATGGCAGGAGTTCTGAGGCAGTCTTTCCAGAGGGAGTCACAAAACCTAAGCCCAGAGCACCTTTTTCAATAATGACCCTCTGCTGCCAAGTAAGCTAACCTGGAAAATTAAATACTGATACAAGTTTGAAATCTTTGTGAGCATTCAAATTTTTATTTAAAAAAAATAATCTCACTATCCACTCAGCTTTTCTCAAAGTGCCCTAAAACTTCCAAAGGCGCAGGAAGAGCGCAATTCATGTCACCACCTACAATGGCGACTAAGGAAAGCAGTCAATGCTACCCAGATCCCCTCCTCAATTAGACAAGTGTGCTCTGAGTAGCAGCCATGTGCCGGAAAAAACAAGCTAGGCAAAAAAATAAATAAATAAATAAAAATAAAAATATCTCTTCGAAGAATTATAAAAACACTACTACTTTAAGCCAAATTTTACTTCAAATGGATTCTAAATTCCCAATTAACATTCCTGGATTAGAATACCCCATCTCTAGTCAACCCATCGCCCTTTTACTCAGAAGCACTGCCTTCCGTGAGCCTCTCTGGATCAGAGTCCTAATGACCGCATCACTCAGATATAACAGCTCAGGGGGCAGAGGGCTGGCACATCCCACCTCTCACAGGCCTCCGCCCATGCTTGTAATCACCCTAACTGGGATGAGGAGGACCAATAATCAGGACCAGTTGTAAGTGGGACATGACCTCCACAACCCCTGAAGTTTACACCACCAATCCTCACCTCCTAGTCACCTCAGTTGCACTTAGGCACAAACCAGAATCATCGGTTAACTCATGAACTTATGGGGGATGACAGAAAGATGAACTCTAATGTGAGGGTTTTGTTGTACTCCCTATTCAGCCACTTAAATTCAAACTCAGGCATATTTTTTAATCTAAGTTTTTGCTTCCCTTATTGGTTATTTGTTGGAAGAACTAAATGAGGCACCAAACATCACACCCATGTACTCAGCCAGAGCCTTATAAATGCTTTTTGTATTGTTACCAGCCTGCCTGCCTTGCCAGATCATGGGCCACTCAGAAATTCACACAGTACTGGCACAGAACAGACATTATGGTGACATTTCTATGGTGAACGGATGGTTGTGGTCTTGTCGGTGGACTCTCCAGGTGGAAATGCACACGTGTCACCTCCCCGAGCAGGTCACCCTCCACTCCACAAGTTCAGCCAACAAGTTCCATCAATCTTGATCGCAATCCGGAGACACAGCCCTGCTCCAAAGGTCAGCACACACATTCAGAATACAAAGAGAAAATTCTGATCTATCACTTGCAGTGGCATTCAACGTGAGAAGCCTGAACACAGGGTGAGGTAGGGCATGGCAGTGGAAAAGCTAGAAAACTAAAGAAGTGCATGAAAGCAACAGCGATTCCATCTTCCAGAGTTTATGGGAAGGACAGACTAGCACATCACAGCAGCAAGGACATAGCACCTTCCACTGCCACGGCTCTGGGTCAGCTTTGGATCGATAGGCACCAACCCCCTTTATATGTAAACACATATGTTGTTTACAACATGTGAGTGGGGTGAGAGCCCCCAAGTTGTCCCAGTTGCCACAGGAGACTTGCATCAGTCAGGGATAGGCCGAGGCTGCACGCATCACACGGGCCTGCTCCAATCTTAAGATGATGTATAAAGGAAGCATGAATTCATTGTTAGACTATGAGAAAAAAAAGTAAAAGAGGAGAGGGAGAAAGGAGGGAAATACATGACAATTGACTGAGCGTCAAAATTTCTGAATGTATCATATGCATTATTTCATTTACGCCTCAAAACAACTTCTAGGGTTGTACACTATTCTAAGAAAACCAGACTGAAAAAATGCTAAGAAAATCAAAACTGGAGAAAAAAAAAAAAAAACGGAATTCTAACTCAGTCTCTTCCGCTCTGGAGCCTCAAATTTTCCCAATATCTTGTCTACAGGGCATCTGACAATGGGAAAAAGCCTCACATGCCAGCTGGGCGAGAGCACTGCATAGGCTGATGAGAGCCTGAGGTGAGGCTTGTCATCCAAAGAGGAATGGCACAGTGGTTAGAACACTTGCATAGCAAGTGCAAGGCCCTGGGCTCGATTCCCCAGCACCACATAAAGCCAGGTGTGATGGTGCACGCTGTAATCCCAGCACTCAGTAGGCTGAGGCAGGTGGATTGTCAAGTCTAAGGCCAGCCTGGGCTCCATAGTGAGTTCAGGACCAGCCTGAGCTACAGAGCAAGATTCTATCTCAAAAAAAAAAAAAAAAAAAAATCTAGTTTCTTTATTGGACAGCCCAAGCCTCCCCAGCATCCTACCCTGAATGAAGCCTTCAATGGCCATTGTAGGTGTGGCTATAGAACACAGACCCTGGACTGGGCCACCTCGGGGCAAAGCCTGACCCCCACCCCAACTTGCTGAGTGACCTTGGCCCGCTTCCTCAGGACTTGCTGCCTCTGGCTTTCCTTTGACAGAGTCATAGGGATGTGCTAGACATGAGAGGAAAGTGAAGACCAGGTGAGTCCGTGCAGGTTCAAATGCACAGGATGCAAAAAATAAACACAAGCTGTTAGCCTCATTACAAAGTACGAAGTGTGCCACTCGCTTGGTTTTGAAGCCTGGTTCTCCCACCACTGGACTGGGCCAGTCCTCACACACCACCACGGGACAGGCAGAACTCAATTTAATTTTGATCCAAGAGAGATGTCACTGTCAAGGAAATGAACTAGGCTGCGTCTGGATGTCACGTCCCCAGGGAAACACGCCAAGTGGCTCCCTCTTACTTCCATTCAAGTGCATGCAAGCAGGGCTTCTACTGAAAGGTGGGATGGCGTTTGTTACCTCCAGTCTGAGGAATACAGGTCGACGGCAGCACCGCCACCAGCACAGCTGCCACTGAGTCCTACATCATCTTCCTGTGCAGTGTTCAGCCCTTCCTCACCCCTCCATAATTCTTTAACAAAAGAATTCTCTGTACCTTAAGTTGCTGACACAAATTGGCAAATCTACCAACACAGTATCATGAAGCTTTTATTGTTCATTCAAAATAATACCAGCAATCTTTGAAAGACTGAGATCCTAGAAAAGGGCCGCGTCGGGCCCTTGGGGCTTTGCCCTGGGAAAGCAAAGCAACCTGAGTGGGGAGCCCTGGGCACTATGGGGCACGGAAGGACTTGTCCCAGCCGAGGCCTGGGTGCTATTAGGGCACAGGGGGACTGTCCCAGCCGAGCCCTGGGCTGAGAGATGGACACTGGGCACAGGGATCTGAAATACTCAAAAACAGGTAAAACTCTACAGCACTATTGGCTCCAAAGGCACACAGGGACCATTCAGACAAGGAACATACCAAAAGCCACTGCTAAATCATACACACCATCGCCTCTGTCACCAACTTTAGGTAGAAAACATGGGATCAGCTTTAAAAACAAAAGCCTCACCAAGGGCATTACATGGATGTGCCTTCATCTGCTAGAAGCCTGTCACTCTCAGGGGTTCCTGAAACTGTCACAAGTCCTATCAGTGTGAAGAGCGCAGAATAAGCAAAATTAGTGTCTTCATCGCCGAGCATGGCATCCTAGGCTTTGGATGAGCCTTATTAGCAGGGTTTGTAAAAATGGAGGTGAAATCTGCTTCCGTTTACCTACCTCAGCCTCCCTGACCTTACATTATTTGAACCTTCATTTCTCTTCTAATGCAAGCAATCTCATCCACGTGTGAATCCCCAAAATTGGGGTGCAAAGACCTGCCAACTAAACAAATGCGGGGAGGAGTCTGCTGCTTTTTCTCAGTCTGTTATACTCTAGTGGTCTAGATAAAAGTGACGTGGGGTGTGTGCATGTGTAGCAGGCAGAGACGGGCAGGGGCGGGGAGCAGGGGAGGCAGCAGAGGATTCGGAGGAGCAGTACTTCTCCCTGGGAGATCTCAGACAATGCTTCTACTGGAAATAGTCACTTGTTTGCAAACACGGAAGCTAATTGCAGGGTCTCTCAGAGAGGGTGGGGCACTGTCTCCACAGACACTGGAGCTCAGCGGGGCTGTCTCCACCTCTCACAGCCCAACTCCCCCACCAGGGTAGGCCTGGGATGTGAGAAGCAGGGGAAAGAAGCAGTCCCAAATTAGACCTATAGAAGCCAGTGACGGGAGCATGAACACTATTAATTAGTTTGTAGCCCAGGGCAGTTCACTTAACTCCTGAGGGCTTCAGTGTCCTGTGTTAAAGTCAGGAAGGTGGAAAAACAGTACGAAAGAAGCCTCATAGTTCTGAACGTCCTGCATTGTCAGGACTGCTTGGCTGGCTGGGAAGCTGAGGCCCACCCGTGTCCTCGGAATGACACCCCAGCTGAGTCACCACTGTCAGGCCCTGCATGGCCGTGGCTAGTAGGGAGGGGGAGAAAATGTGTCTGAGTTCACTGGGAGAGAACAGGACGTTAGTGCTCTGGACCCTGGGACAATCACTTTAAAAATTATCAAGCCTGTTCCACTGTGGTCCACCAAGCAACCCTCCTCATAAAATGTCTCCTGTATAAGTAAAAGGTGAGCAACACTTAAATATGCAGGGGGAGAAGGTGCCTGTTTCTTACTTAGGATAATACAAATCTCTAGAAAAAGACTGGATCCATAATGTCTAAGACTCTGAGGATAAGAAGTTCTTTATCTTGTTTAAAAACAGAGTCTCTGGATCTTTAGTACCCTAAAAGTAAAAAATCAATCGTGCGAAAACACACAGCTCGTCTACTCTTGAAAATCCTCAAAGTAGTTTTTTCACATGTCCTCCAGCTGGACCCCATGGGGCGTGGTGGGCACTGCTGACCCCGCACCAGGCACACAGAGTAAAAAGTGAGGAAGACCATGGTCCCGGGAAGACGACTGGGTGCCCACAATCAGCCTGCAGTTTCATCAATGCTACACTGGACACTTACATAAAACGCAGTGGGCCGCAAAGGACAGGGGTCCTAGTTCCCTAGAAACATAGTATTTACACACCTGGAGCCAGTGGGTTTGTGGGAAGGGAAGGGAGGAACCTACTCCTCCACATCACAGCATCTACTGCTCCCCCAGGAGGGAGGACGTCACCTACTGAGCAAGCTACGGGGGCGACAGATACCAAGGGGAAATACGAAGCACCGTGCGAGCTTCTCACAAGGCAATCCAGCCAGATGCAGGGTCAGAGAAGCAGCCTGCAACACCCTTCAGCTGTGAAAGGAGAGCCAGCCGGCTGTGCTGGTCAAAGCCTGCAGAGCAGGGCGCTGTTGTGGGTAGAGGCCTGAGCGAGGCATACAGCAAAAACGGGAAGGATGGCGGGCCGGCTCTACAAAGGCCTCACAGGCCATGGGAACATCCTACAGACAGTAGCTTGGGGCAGGACAACAGGACAGAAAGCAGACATCAGCAGAGCCCCAGGGAAAGAGGTCGGGGCGGTGGCGGGAACAGAGAAAGGAGATGCCAACCTCGAGGAGTGTTTCGGCGACCTGTGGGATGTGAGTAACCAAACACGGCATAAATGAAAAGCAGGACAGGAGTTTCAACGGGAAGGTACCAGAAACTGTGACGGAGAGCGCAGGAAGCGGGAAGCAGGCAGGAGGGACCAATCCCACAGCACCACGCAGGCCACAGCTGCGTTTGAGGCTCTGTGAGCAGCTGGTTAAAATAATGGTAGGTGTCAGGAGATGACACTGGGACAGACAAGTGAGGAAAAGGAGTGCGTGGGATCTAGATACTGCAAGTGCGAAACGTGCATGAGGCGGGGTCAGAAATACAATGAATGTTCAAATCGCTAAAGGTTACGGTAAAAGAGATGTTCCTCCTGGCTTTGAACACTTTTCTTCCAAGTCCCTTGCCACATTCTGGAGCAGTTCTGGAAGTCCTCTTTCCTGAGTATGCTTAGTTGTGCTACCTCCATGTCCTGAATCCATTCAAAACTGTGACCTTTCATGGTCACTTTTACTTTGGGAATAATCAGCAGCCACACCTCATAAAGAAAAAGAGGACAGACCATGATATGTTTACAAGCCCTTGGGAAGGTAACCATGATATGTTTACCTTACCATTGGGTGTCAGCAGTGTCCACTACATTTTTGACCATGCATCATAAAGACGCCCAGGAAAGCAGCTTCCAGAATTGCTTCAGAGAGTGTCAGGAGCAAAGGATTAAGCAGAGGATCTTGAGGGTAGGCCGTAGCAATATGGCTTTTATCTTAATCATTTAAGCACTCACCATACATTTCGCTTATGCCCTGTGGATACCTATGCTGACACAGAAAAGTGGGAGGTAAGAGCATAATGCCAGAACCTGGGCCACATCACACGATGTACATCACCAGGGCAAGCCCTCCAGTGTGACGCTCCAGCTCCACCCTCTCCTACCTGCTCCTCTCCTCGTGTCCTGCTAGAGAAACATAGCCCAGTGAACCGTCACAGAACCCTAGTGCAACTGGACTATTGCATCGCGGTGAAAATCATAAATGCTCAACACTGCCAACAGCAGGTCTGCACATTGGAATGGGCATGAAACTGTGCTCATTCACTCAAGTTTTATTGTATACTCGATTACTACGTTGAAAGTATCATTTTAAATATCAAAGAGGTTGAGGAAACTCTGCCTCTTCGAGACTACATTCTGGACAGAAAAATCAGGCTACCAACAAATACAGAAGTCCTCTACATGCTGTGAGAGAAGGAACAGGTGGATGAGACCAGAGGAGGGACTGACACAGGTGGCCTCTGGCATTTCCTGCCTCAGCCCCCCTACAGGAAGCTGGGACACACCCGTCGCCAGTTGTCTGCTCTGGCACTCACCCTGTTCATGCACAGCGCTTTTGCTACTGGGTTCAACAGCTGTCCTTTCCTGAGCACCATGCTCAGAGCCAAGTAGGTAGCAGGAGCAGATGTACGCAGGGGCCACCCCAGGAGCTTCATACTTTCCAAATGGAAGATTCCAGAGCCAGCCTTCATGCTGATCTGCTGATGACTTTTTAATTTTCTCCACTTGCTGGCTTGGATGAAATACCAAATAAGGGAAAAGGAGGCCTTCATTTGACCCCTAAAGCCCTGGAAATCTCTTACCCTTCCCCAACACAAAAAAATGAAAATGATCAAATAATGTCTAAGTACTTCTGCACAGCATGCACCACTGCAGAAAAAAGAAGAGTGTCCTTCTTAGGAGGCCATATTCCTACTGCTCTGGAATCCTGATTTTATAATTTGGACCTTAAAGTTAGGCCACTGATCTGAAGCTAAGTGTGAAAACTATGTGGATAATAGGATGGAAGTGCCGCACTGTGCTATACAATGAGGACCAGAAAATAATCCTTCCTGTGGGCCACCGCATGTCTGCTTTAGCATTATTATCTCCGCAGTAATGTGAGGCAGAGAAGATGGCACTCAAGACAGATAGATGCATTCTGAGGCCAGAGAAAGAGGGGCTAGGCCAGCCATGGGAGGGGCTCCCTGCGAAGAGCACTTCCAGCTGGCAAGTGAACACTGTGTGGCACTATGAGGTCATAGGGACCTAGATGAAAGCATATGGTAGCAGGAGGTCATGGTGACCTAGGGGAGGGTCCCTGGCAACAGAAGGTCATAGAAATCTTGGGGAAGGGCAATGTGGCATCATGACATCATGGGAACCTTGGACAAGGGCATATATGACAGTGCGTGGTCATGTGGACCATGGGGAAGCGTGTGTGACAGTGTGAGGTCCCAGCCTCTTCCCCCTACTACCGCCACCAGCTTGAATTCACTATATTTTGAGATGTTCTTAGAAAGCTCCATCATTCCAAAGTTTATATTATTTGTGTGTGTGATTTCACCCAGCTACCTATGCATGCTATATAAGCAGTCTACCAGCCCTTTCTCTGTCAAATGTGAAAGTTTCTTCCTTGTCACATAAACAATTTCATGCATTAGATCACTTACCCAAGACAGAGTCTCCTGTGAACCACGTTCTAGTTGCTAACATTTTTTTAAACACACTCTAAGTACTCGATACGAATCAAGGACTGTAGGGCTCAGAGGCTGCCAGGTGCAGGGCTCTGACGAGCTCCAGCTTGTCCCTAGCATCAGTGCAATGGCTCAGGGACAGTGCCTGAGCCCTAAGCCCCAGAGAAGGAGGCTAGCGTTGCCTTTTTGTTGATGTGGCACCTACACATGCATTCTTTTTGTGGTTCTGGGGACAGAGTATACAACTCAGAGGTCAAGAGTCCCCAAGAGTGCAAAAAAGGAAACAAGCAACAATGTGTCTGGTCACAGATTAATTTAAATAACTTGCATTTATAATTGCAGACCAGCCGTGCAGGCACATTAATTATAACTAAGGTAAATCCTAAGCAGAAAAGACCATTTCTGAGGCTCCCTAGAAGAGGTGCTTTGGGCACCATCTCACACGCTTTGGAGGTGGGATACCAATGAAAGAGTAGGGGGTCACCCATTCCCAGGGAAAGCATCCAACGACGTAGGCAGACACACACACGCACACCTGTGAGGGGTTCTGTGCACACATCCACTGTGTGAAGATGACCTGAACAGGTTAAGTAGATCCCTCCTGTGTACTTGAAAATGAATTACCAGATTTGTCATCGATTTCCTTTACAAACCTCCCAAACATCACAAATGTAAAGTGGTTTATTCCTGAGGGGTTGCTCTGCGGGAAAGGCTAGGAAGGAATGGGAATAATTTTCCAGGCAAGACACAAACAGGAGAGCTTAACTGTCAAAACACAAGTTCAAGGTCATGGAGCCCATATCCACTCCCCCACGACTTCCTGAAGAATGGTCTGGAAGGCATGGCCTGCATGGGCTAGTCGTTTTCCTGAGAAATCTTTAGGTTTCTTCACAGTGACTGAGCGGAAAACTCAGCACCAGAGACTCCCCCTGAGGCATGGCTGGGAAGTTCTGCTCAGGGAGCACCAGATTCTAACACATATTTCAAACACCTCAGGTTTCAGTTTAAAACGCAGACTCTAAAATCTATACCTGTAGCCAGGACCCAGGGTGACTGTGCTAAGTCACATACCACACACTGAGTGTGTTAGATCACCAACAAAGCCAGCTCAGGTTCACATGCATGGGCGCTTACCCTCCGCCAAACGCCGTGGTGGGTGTGACTCCCCCAAAGAGGTACCCCTGGAGGCCGCAGCGCTGCTCATGGGATTTAGCTCAGCTGCTGGGCTGGAGCACAGCATGCTGACCACACCCTGCCCTTGACGTAGGAGAAAACAAAGCTCCCAAGGTGGTCGTTTAAACTGATTTGGTGGAATTGAGGAGGTACACGAGCACCACGTGGCCGCGCATGCCTACTAGAGGCTGCTCTTATCAACACCACAGGCTGCAGGCTGTGGAGCCAGGTGGGCCGTGTTGTGAATCCTGCTTCTTCCATTCTCTCTCTCCTCACCTCAAATAAGTTCCCTGCCAAAACAAGCGAGGAATGGAAGCCCTGGGGGTTCTGGGAAGTCATGCCTCGGGATCCCTGCACTGCCTGCGCCATTGTGCACGTAACCTGGGGACTTGCGTGGATGTAGACACTCCTCGTGAAGGCTGTTCCTGATAGAGCTGCTTGGTTCCCCCCACCCAAGGGCCATAGTTAGGACCCATCAGGGAATGGGCAATGCTCCTCTGTGCCAGGAATAGAGAACGCAAGCAACTCGGAAGCTGCCGACAGGACTGGGGTGGGGGACTGGAGGACCGAGTGGGTAGCACATCCTACACGAGGTGCCAAGACCCAGCCAGGAGCACAGCTGACAGATTAGGAGACAGGACCAGCTAGCATGGAGCCAAGAACACCCTGGGAGGGACACAGGGCGAAATGCCTCTCCTCGGGCCAGAGGGGGTATGGCTCATTCACGGACACTCCAAGGAGGCTTTTGTGGCAGAAACATCATTCTAATGAGACCCTGACCCTCGGAGAATGGCAGGGTCCCAACCACAGTGGAGTCTCACCCATCAGCTGATCCCAGCCATCTCTCCTGGCCAGTTTCTGATAGCCAAAAGTCCCCCAGAACCCCTGAGACATGCATTCCTTAAAGGGTACTGGTAGTGATGGGCTCTGTGCCCTGTGGTAAGCTGTGCAGACACCTGCCTGGCACAGACTTCGGAGGCTCCCATTTTCCATTTTTCACCAGCTACTGAGCCTCCCAGGGAGGTGCTGTCATTCCCCCCCATCTGTGTGTGTTCCATGAGACCTGATGCACTGGACCCCTGACCACCGAGGCTCAATGTCTGCATGAGAATGTCAGGCCAGGTCAGATGTCTATCACTGCAAGAACCATTTTGATCATAAAAGATTCAGGAAGAACTTACGTTTTCCAGTTCATATCTCCACATCTCTGTGTGTACACACATAAGAAGCTATGTAAATTAAGCATCTGTAAACTAAGCTGGAGTCTGAATGCTCTGCCTGTAGACCTGGTCCAGCCTACTCTGTTCCTGTGCATCAAGTTTTACACGAAACCAGCAGCTGCCTTTGGGTGATGTCAATCAATATCAGCTCTCACACGACCATGGCAGAGCTGAGGGGTTGCTATAGAAACCATGCAGCCTAAAACACCAAGTTACATTTATGATGTTATCCTTTGTAGGAAAGTTTGCCAACCCATCACCTAAACACCAATGTGCATAATATTTAGAATAATGAGTAATGTCTTTAAAAGGCACACTGTAGACTGCAGGTAGTTTATATTGGCTCAAAGATTTTTTTCTTTTTCTTTCTTTTTTTTTTTGAGACAGGATCTTGCACTGTGGTCCATGCTGGTCCTGAGCTCACTATGTTGTCCAGTCTGGCCTCACACTCAAGGCAATCCTCCTGCCTCAGCCTCACAAGTATTGGGATTATAGACATGTACCACCTCTCCCAGATGATACAGTGCTGGAGAATCAAACTGAGAGCCTTGTTAGGCAGGTGCTCTTAATACAGAGCTATTCCTTCAACCCCAGAAAGACCATTTCTTATGAACCTCAGCTTACCAACTACCTGGTCTTTTATAGTAGGTACTATAATAGGCATGCCCCAGGGACTGGACTCAGCTCCTGGGGACTTAGAATTAAGACCTGCACCTCTTCCTCCTGCAAACCAAATAGACAGGAGGAGAAAGCACGTGACAGGAAGGTCATTCCTACTTAGTATTTATAAAAACATCCATAAAAGTAAAAACGACAGTCTTGCATAGTCTAAACCCGATTTCCCCAGTCCATGCCTAGGAAGTTCACACCACCTCGCCAGTCCGGAGATCTTCAGAAGCCATAAACTGTATCTTGCTAGTCGCTGCCTCCTCTCCCAGGCCATGGAGCTGTTAACTAAATCAGTGAATTAAACCAGGCAAATGGTGATCAGATCGGAAGTCGGCCTAGCCTGCTCTATTACGGGCCAGCAAGGAGCTGAGAGCCCCTACGCCATCTCCCACCCCCTCTCAGCACAGTTCCTCCTCTCACCACTCAGAGTCATCAAATGAGGATCCTGAGCATCCTTCCCTGGCCTCATGCAGCCAGGCCTTGACACCCACACCTGGTTCCACTGGTTGAGATTTCATCTCTTAACCAGCGAGCAGGCAATGAGAGAGCAGAGCAGCCGAAGCTCAGCCCAAGCCCCCTACAACGCGGCAGCACAAAGACTCCACCATGGTTCGAGGGTCTGCGGGAATATGCACGGCCCAGAGAAACTCCGTTCCCTCATCTCCAGGAAAGCCTTTATTAATGTGGCACCTTTTCTTAGTATAAAAGCAGCACCTTCCAAGATAAGGCGTTTACAGTTGCCACAGTCCATTTAGTCCCAAAGAAAGTGGCATTATTTTCTCTGCTCTGTTTCCTCCTTCATCAAGCAAACCCAGAGGTAGTCAACCAGAAGCATTCTGCCTAGTTTCCTGTGGCTACAGCTCTTAGAGCCACGTTTTCCTGGAAGGAAACTGGTGGCCTGGCACTTGTGGGCATGATGGGAGCGGCATGGCCTCCAGCCTAGGCGTCACTCAGATCCAGTCCCGCTCCCTCCCTCCTGACAGAAGGCTGAAGTCAGTGAAGAGGCTGATACCACATTCCTGGAGTGGCGCACCCTGTAAGGCACATTAGCAGTACTCCCTCCCCCAGGAGATCCCAGCACCCTCAAGAGGGAATCCTCATGCATACTGCTAGACAGGAGTGGACTGCTCCTATGGAGGGCTGAAAATGGCTCTGAATGTTGCTTAGTGCTTCCAATTCCAAACATATTCTTTCCTGACACAAAGAAAACCTAACATTTCTAAATTGTTAACCACCTTGTTTTCTTAGCAACAGAGTGAGGCATTTATATTGTCATATATACTGGTTTTAACTTAAAATTATACTTTCAAAAGTATACTATGAAATTGCATCTACACTTTTCTAACAAAACTTGACCAAATTAGTTGTATATGTTACTACAGAATCACAAAAATGATTTCAAAAACCACACAGAAGTTTCATTATATTTCTCTCATTGTCTAACTGTATTCTTTCAACAACCCATCTAAATGACTATAAATGACAGAGCAACTGGTTCCAACTAGCTGAGGGTTCTTGTGCCCATTTAGAATGGAACTATCAACCTGGCAAAGTGCTGCTCCCTGGAAGCCAGCAGCTCCCAGTGAACCCTGAGAGCCAGCACCTATTAACTCTCTTAGTATCAACAGACTCCCCCCAGGGCTCTATCCACTCTCATCTCCACCACAGTGAGGCTCATGGCCCTGCTGGCTGCTTTCTGGAGCCCTGCCAGGAACTCTTGCTGTCTCTCTGGGGTGTTTAGCTGCTACTGCCTTCACTGGCCTTGAGTCTGAGCCTTCTCCTGCCTTCTCCTTCACCAGTGGCCTCCAGCCTCCTCTCTTCAGAGCTCACAGCAGCCTTCTCAGCCTACCTGCTACAGTTTGGATCTGGAATATCCCCCAAGCACCTCATGTATTTGAATGTTGGGGACTACTTGTAGAACCATGTGCTGTTAAGAAGCGGAGCCTGGTCAGAAGTGGCAAACACTAGAGCCTGACCCAGAAGGAGCATGACCTAGAAGGATGTGTGCTAGCCCTGCCCTTCCTCACTAACTTGGCTTTCTGCCGACCATACCATAACTTGTCAGGCCTCTGCTATGTGATTCTACCATTTGGGCTGCCCATAAGTGGACTGGGATCTTCTGGAACTGTGAGCTAAAATATATATTTCCTCCCTTAAATTGTGGATGTTGGACATTATGTCACATCAACAAAAAGGGAACTAAGACACCACTGTACCCAAGTAAAAAACAGGATCACAGATCGAGGCCATTATTGGGTCCTGCTACAGCACAGTGGCCCAGAGCACTGGATATGCTTCCCGCGCTGCCTGACTCAGAGGCGGAGGGAGCTGCTCCTACATAGGGGCTAGGGGATTGCCCACTCAGTTCAGACTCAACATTGCATGGGTCTGCTGGAAAACAAGGGAAGCAGGGTCAGAGGGCATGGGGTCACCACAGCACACAGCAGCTAGGACAGGTCCTGGCTTGGACCTCCTGGAGTTGACAAGGTCATCTATGACCTCTGGTTCTCACTGACAGCTGGAAGGGACTGGGGACAAGCCACCCTTTGTTGGATAGTACCTGGGTTCCCATCCTAAGATCACACTGCTGTACAGTCTTCTCGGTGACCTTCAGGATGGTCATGGCCACCCAACGTGAAGAGATTGCAGAGATATCAGCAATAGCCCGTCTCTCTGCCTCCCAGCTCGCTGACACCAAGCACACACAGGCCAAAGAAAATAGAGCAGGGACAGCATGATGGCCGACAGGAGGGGAAGAGAGCCCATGGCTCTGTCTTCCACATGAAACACTATAAGAAAAACTGGAATCAAAACACACACATCCTGAGGATTACTTTCCCTTTCTACTGGTTCAATACAAAAAAAAAAAAAAAAAAGCCTTTTTCTGCTTTGACCTCCAGGATCAGGATAGTATAACTATCAGCAGTCACTAGTCCCTGAGGGAACATGCCAGCCTCTGTGACCTTTCCTGACCACCTCTGCTGCGTCTCCTGGCCTGGCTGGGTTTTCTACTGTGTTCCCTCCCATCCAGGTGTTCATGGGTCTCTGTCCCTGACAGCCGTCCTTCTCATCTCACCGAGTGCTGAGACTTTACCCGCGACCCGTGCCAATTTGACCCATGCCTACAGGCAGCCAGGGAAACCTGTATCTCCACTTCCTGTGAGATTCTGAGATAGTTCCAATGAAATTCTGGCTGCTCATATATCCTAAGGCTGAATCCATCCAGTGGCTCCCTACTGGCTGCATAAGATCAGTCAACACGGTGATGTCACTAGGTCTTTTTCATGCCAGGATGCTCAGGTGCACCTTCCCCCTTACCTCCGGCCCCACGGCCAGTGCTCACTCACCTCTGAACCTGAGAACGCAGTTCCCTGACACTCCCACCCTGTGACTCTGCCCAGCACCAACTGTTTCCTTGTGTGCATTATTGTTCACATCAAAATCCTCCTGGCCCAGAGTCTCCCTGCTGTTATTCCCACACCAGATTCTCTCCCAGCAACTTCCAAGTTTTCCTCAGAGTTTTTTAAGATTCCCCACAACCTAAATGCAGTATTTCTACATATTTATTCCCAACAATCTAGCAAAATGAGCCATCCAAATTCCTCCCGGATAAACCCAGAAATTTCTACTACATGCCTTAGATTCTTTCTCATTGCTGGACAGAATACGTGCCATCCACAAAGTAAGGGAGGAAAGAATTGTTTTAGCTCAATTTCAGAAGGTCTCATTCCGTCCATGGGCATCTGGCAATGGTGGAAGCACATGATGGTGGTACAACCAGAGGAAGGCTGGTCACAGCATGGCAGAAATGATGCCAGGTGAGGGAGGACGGGGAGAGCTAGTATATACCAGTCCTACCCTACTAATCCCTATGTGCCCGTAGTCCACCCCTTCTGACCAGGCCCTATCTCTTAGTGGCACACGATTTCATAGGCATCCCACAACATCCAAATAACTGAGGTTTTCGGGGGACATTCCAGATCCAAACCATAACACCTTATTTACCCTATTTGTTTATTGTCCCATTCTAATAAAATTAAATCAGTTTCTAATGCCTACATTAAATTCTATTTCTGTTCTTAGAGTCTACATCAAAAACCCCAGGCTTGTGGGGAGAGGAGGGAATAAACAAAGCTCAACCCATTGGGCCCGTAATGCAGTGCAGCTGGGAAGGAGTGTGCATCTGCGTGGCTGTTCTGAGAAGCACAGCTGGAGAGGGCTAAGCTCTGTCTTTAAGCAGCCAGCAGAAAGCTCAGGGTTTTACAGAAAGGGGAGCAAAGGAAGAACTGGGGCTTTCATACAGCTGGAGGCACAGGCGATGTTGGCCACGTGTGGTCTGGGTGCAGGGTCTCAGGACAGGCTGTGACGAGGCTCTGGGGGAGCCATCCCTCTATAAGGAGCAACCCAGGTCCCAGTGTGAGCCACCCTACTTCTGTCTGGGGAGGAGGCTGCCTCGGTTCCTGTCATGGGTAACTGCTCCCCCTGGAGGGACCTACAAGGGAAATGGAGGGATAATGACCCTAATAATACCAACAAGCGCCACGAAGAGCCAAGCAGAGGTCTCGCTCAAGGTTTATGAAACACAGGAAAAGACGACGAAGGCAGGACGCCACATCTCCGCCTGCTCTTCGTCATCCCTTGGCCACACTCCTCCTCGGGGACATACGGGGTCCTATTTCTCTTCCTTCACATTTCTTCCCATGTTTTTTCCAAAACTGCGTAGACTGAAGTTAAGACCGTGTGAAACCAGCCATTTCCAAGGATTTCAAGAACAAAATTGCTACCTTGACCTAGTATAACCTAATCGCTACCTGGTTGTTTGGCGCTACGGAAATCTGCCTTTAAGTCATAGCTGCGCCGTCACTCTTCCATGATCTTGGACAAAGCTCCTCACCTTCTGATTCTTAATTTATTCAGCTGAGAATGCGGGAGACGATAGGGTTCTCAACTGTGCCCAACACTGGTAGGAGAACTCACAGCGGGAGCAATGGTGTTCTCCTGCTGGGCCAGAGCCTGCTGAAGGCCAGTCCCCACGGCACTGCCAGGAGCTCTGCCCTTGGCTACTCACATGGAGCAGCAGGAGGGGCTCAGCAGCAAGGAACCATCAGACAGAGTGGTGACACCTCCAGGCAGCCAGTGCCTGGTCTTCATAGCCAAGGCAGTGACCATGTTGGTTTTGTTATCACCAGAGCATAATACATTGTCTGCTTTATAGCAGAGAATCTATAGTTTTTTATACATTTGTTGATACTAGTTTGGTTTATTTTTTTTAGGAAATTCAGGGATGGTAATTTATAACCGTATGTGTTAGTTTTCCATTACCGTGACAAACAACAAAATCTTAAAGGAGAAAAGAGTTACATTGGCTTGTAATTTCAGAGGTTTCAGTGCACAGGCAGCTGGTCCTGTCAATTGTGCCAGTGGCAAGGCAGAGCCATTATGGCAGAAGGGCATGGAGAGAAAAGCTGCTCATCTCATGGCAGCCAGAAAGCAGAGGGAGACAGAGGTGTACAGACACAGGAAGGGAATGAGAAACCCAGGGCCAAACAGTCCCATCAAAGCCCTGCCCCCAGTGCAGAGAATAGGTCCATCTGACTAGGCCCCCCCTTCCCTGTAAGCTCAACCAGCTAACAAACTCATCAGTGGGTTAATCACCTTCCTGAAGCTAGGTTCAGAGCCAAGCCAGAGTAGAGGACAAGCCTGGGACACAGACAAGAAGAGTTGCCAAGGGAGCCCACAAAGGGCCCAGCTTGGTGTCCGGGGACTATGGCACGTCTAGAGTGATCATAGAGGGGCCAGAGTCTCACAGATACTGCAATGACTTATATGGATCCCTGCAAAGTGAGAAATGGTGATGACATCTGACACTTCTGAGCATTTACAAGGTGCAAGCAACGTCCCAAGGGTTAACTAATTTTATCTTCCCAATGATCCTAGGAAGTGGGTCTCAATGCTATGTCTAGGTTCACTAAAGAAAAGACTTGACAACTCAATTATTCCCCACAGGTCACATAGGTAGTACACAGGATAGCATGTGACCACTGAAGTATAGGAAGGATGTACCACAGTCAGGAGGCAGCCCTGCTGGGTGTTCACGTCACAGGACAGGGATGTGGCAGGAATAACACCCGGCTCCCTGCTCTGCAAGATCAGAGGGCAGCGAGACCTAGACCAGCTCTACTGCACAACACACAGCAGTCCTGGGGTCCAAACCTGGCAGAAAGTTATGTGCTGGGCAAAGAACTAAGCAGCAGCTTATAAGAAAACAAGCCTGTGGTAGAAGGAGATGGGCAGAGGGACAAGGCTGAGACTTGGAAGCTCAAAGCCTAGAACACTGGGCTCCCAGGTCAAAGGAGTGACAGGTGTCAGCCAGGACGTGGGGCCCCTGAGGCCTGTCCTAAGCCTCCTTCCTGGAAGCCCCTGCAAGACTGAGCACATCTGCTAGCATCTAAATTTAAAGGTGGACACACAATGGGGGCCAGAAGGACGTCACGGAGAAGATGCAAATTGAAGTGGGGGCTTCAAGAGCACAAGACTTACCCTGGGAAGGAGAAGCTACTTTAAAGGAGCCGGGACGCAGTGTGGAAAGAGCAGTCCAATGTTACCGAGGCCACATTAACTTAGGAAGTAGCTAAAGGAAGAATCAGGTGGCAGCCTTGGGACTCTACAGAGCACCGGCAGGACAGAAGGAGTCACAAGTGTCCAGAGACAGTGACGAGATACTTGCCCCACCTAGTAAGAACCACGCAAGGGAGAGGATGGCCATGGAAGCACCAGGCCTCTGTGACTACACGGGATATATATTTCTAAGTCTGTGATCCCCCTTCAGCCCCGTGCTCCCAGGCTTAGACCCCCTCTCCCTTTTCTGGAGATGTACAGGCAGCTAGGAGCCAGCAGCTCTCCCAGCTGTCCTGCCTCTCCTTACCAGTCCCACCATTTGGAACAGCGGGTTAAAGTGAAATTAGATTACTTCTGGATTCACTTTCTCTCTCTTGCTTCTGCTCATCAATAACATGGAATTAGTCATGCGCCATACATCTCTTCACAGACATCCTGGAGTTAGATGACTCAAATCTTTGTGAAGAAAAGTAGCCTCGTTTTCCCATAAACATCACAGGAACATTTTCAGCATGCAGCCCCGTTCCAGGATGAAAACACAATGTCCTTTGCAAACATACACACACAGAGATGGATGTATTCCTGTTCCCTGACGGTTCTGGCTACCTGGTGGGACACCCCCCTGCAAGCCTCCCTCCTCCTTCAAACCTTTCCTCCTCTATTGGTCACACTACATTTTTAAGTCCACAGCCGCCCTTTCCTCCTCACCCCCCACATCCTCACACACGTCACCCACGGGGACCCACTCGGCTTCCCTCACTCCCAACCCCACATACTCCAAATCTCCCACTACACTTACTGGAGAATACAGAAGGATTGCATTCACATATTTAACAAAATGCATTTCCCAAACCCAAAGTGGATGAAGGCTTCTCCCACTACTAGTAACGAGCCCAGCCTTTGTTGAATGGTGGCAGGGGGGAGGAGAGATGGGCCAGGGAGAGTAGGCTTTGCCTGTTTGCGTATGACGCTGGATAAATGTTCAATGTGATACTTAAGCTTAATTTGAAAGAGAGCACGGGGGTTTGGAGAGAAACCACCCCACCAGAGCTGAACGGAAAAGAGCCACCAGAGGTGCTCAGCGGTGACACAGCCGGCACCTCAGTCCTCACAGAGACGTCAGCTAATACACCTGGCTGTAAATCGCTGCTTTCCACCATTCAGTGAAGTCTCTGTATGCCAAGTGCGTCCTGATAGACATCACAAAGAATTTCTGCCAAACAGAAAATTTCAGGTCAGACCAAATAATAATAATAAAATCCCACTAGTTGGCACATCCCAATAGAACAGCATTTTCAAGGTTTATCTGACTTCCGGGTGACTATCTAACCTTTTTTATTAAGTTTGTCCACTCCCTTTTCTGGATTGTTAAATATTTCATGCAACCAGTTACAAATGCCGAAAATGTTTGACCCACACCAAATTTTCCAAATACATTCATATTTTTGTAGCACAGACTTTACCTGCATTCATCTGGCACTCAGTATAATCCTACAAAATATTTTTATCCAGAACTTAAAACACAGTAAAACCAATTCACAGAGCCATTAGTTCAGTAGTTACTAGTTCATACGAGTAGGAAAACTAGGGTGTCTTAATATACCACTCTGCCCTCCACAAACAGGACTCAGTTAGAATCTACTGTAAAGACTTTGATGTCCACATCATTGTATATGAACAGAATCAGGATGCCTTGCAGAGCCCTTTCCAATTCCTTAGAGGTTCTCATCAGTCCTGTGTCCAGCCTGAGTACATAGAGAAAGAGGAACGCCAAGATCCACTGCACTCCACAGATGGGGACCCTGAGGGTTGGAAAAATGAAGGTTTGCAGGTACAAAAACCAACTCTAGGTCACCCTGTTTTCTTCCCTTGCCCACTGTCTGAAGGAGCCAGAGGGGCAGGACTGAAGCGCCTACTGAAGGTCGGATGTGACAGAGCACAGAAGAGCAGGATGTCAGGAACAGTGCTGAGGACAGGGCTAAGGGAGGGACAGAGAAGGCCCGAGGCAGCAGGGAGAGACCAAGATGACGTCCCCGGCCTGGCCAGCCACTTCTCTAGCTACAGTGAGTCCTCGGGAGACGGGAAAGCAAGAAGAACACGTGTGGAAAGTCTACTAGCCAAATCACTAAAGGTTATGACATATTTCTGTGTTTCATGGATAAAGCAAATCCCCAAAGGGAAAACATTCAATGCAAACAAACAAAAAAGTTTATTTTTCTCAAGGAAGTTTCACCTGGGTGTTTTTGGTAGCTAGGTCTCCAGTCCCCTGGGTGGGTCCACAGGGCCCAGGTGTTTTCTATGTACAGCTCTGCCCTCCCTTATCCGTGCCACGGGGCCTCCCTGCAAACTAGTCCGTCCAGAAAAGAGCCGAGCTCACGTGAGCCGCAGTCCCTCCCACTGGAGGCACACCTGAGCCTCAGTTCTCCCCTTCCTCCAAGGGCCACCTGAGCCGTATTTTGCTTGTTCTGCTGGCAGAAGTTAGTCCCGTGGTCACATCTCGTGTTAAAGGCAGCTGGGAAATATAATTCTGCCAGGTGTGCCTGGGACCCTGGACTTAGCGAATACCTAACCCGCTGTCACAACCGTCCACACTCATATTCCTTTCCTTTGTAAACTGAACGTCACATGCCTTCTCTTAAAAGTGGACTAATATCTAATGAACTTCTCCATCAGGAAAAGACACTTATTTTTACTTTATAACAGATATCCTGTGATCCCTGAAGAACAGAAATCTTAGACCCCTCTCCTAAAGTCCTACTGCTGTGACACGTTACGCTCACAGTCAGCTCACCTGTGAGACAGGATCTGTATTCAGCATGAAACCCACATTGCCTTGGGCAGGAGACAAAGGGCACCCGAGGTGGGAAGAGCCTGGGACCATCCCGATGCTGTCTTTCATTGGTGACAGCTAGTGGTCTCAGGCGACTTCTGGGTCACGCACAGTGTCAGCACACCTCCAGAGCAGGTTTTACGGGGCGAGGGAGGCTGAGCTTGCCTCATGTGCTCAAGAACAGGTTACAAGGGTTGGAGAAATAGCACAGCACAGCCATTAAAACACCCGCAAGCACACAGTCCTCAGTTTGATCTCCCAGCACCATATAAGCCAGACACAGTGGCCCACACCTACAATCCTAATGCTCAAGAGGCTGAGGCAGGAGGACTGCCATGAGTCTGAGGCCAGGCTGGCCTACACAGTGAGTTCAGCACCAGCCCGGACTACAGAGTGAGACCTTGTCTCAATAGCAAAGAATGGGTTGTAGAACGAGGCTCCAAAGGGTCTGGAATCCCAGCACAGTGAGGCTCAGACTTGGTGAGAGGTGGATTCCCTGCAAAATGGAAGTGAAACTGCAGTGTTACTCCCAGGTGATTTAATGACACAGCTTTTCACTTGAGGAAGCGGCTGTGATGGATCACCTCTGGGGCCGGCAGGAATGTCCCGGAACTGCATGACTCCGGGTACTGAAGGTACCCTGGAACACTGAGTCCTCCCAGCGACAAACATCCCTATAGCTCAAATCACACCACTTCACCCCCAGGCCCTACGTCTGTCAGGGATTGAAGTTGTAGGGGAAGGGCTGTGCTACTCCTACTGGAGGTGCAAGGAGACACCCAAGGTGCCTTCACCATCTC
Source organism: Ctenodactylus gundi (assembly GCA_004027205.1). NCBI lineage: Eukaryota > Metazoa > Chordata > Mammalia > Rodentia > Ctenodactylidae > Ctenodactylus > Ctenodactylus gundi. The sequence goes on along the minus strand of PVKB01002716.1, from coordinate 57,235 downwards.
CTACACCAGGCTGCCCTTCCTACCCCTGTGTCTCACAGTAGACTCGCAGGACTCCTCATCTCCCTGGGCCTCCCATATCTATCTTCAGCAATTCATAAGCTAAGTCATTTAAACTCACATCTACTCAAAGAAGTTCAACCACAACACCCTATGCAGTAACAAGCCCTGTACAGCAGCTCTGATAACACCTGCTGCCCAGAGTGAAAGCACAGTAAACTAAGCACCGAGACCAGGAAGGCTAGTGAGGCGCCCTCCTACAAAATGAAGACATGTTTTGCATCAACACCTGCTGACACCAAGAGCCACACAAAGGCTGGGACCAGGCGAGCAGCAGCCTGAGGGTTGGGGGTGGGGGGGTGGGTAATCCCCTTACACCAGAGGACTGCAGGTGGGGGGCTGCTGGCAGCTCTGGAAGAACCAGCATGCCTGGGCTCAGCCAAAGGTGTGTCCCTGAACTTTATGGAACAGCCTTGCTAGGTGACTCCCACAGTAGACTTCAAAAATCTAGAAGAAAAATTACCCAGTGGGGATGGAGGACTAGCAGAGGTTAAAGCATTTGATAGTGAGCATAAGGCCCTGGGTTCAATTTCCTCCACCACATAAGCTGGGTACGGTGGTGTGTGCCTGCAATCCTAGTACTTGGGAGCCTGAGGCAGGAGGACTGCCATGAATTAGGGCCAGCCTGGGCACCATAGTGACTTCAGGACCAGCCCGGGCTTCAGAGTGAGACCCTGTCTCAAAAAAAAAAAAAAAAAGAAAGAAAGAAAAAAGAAAAAAAATTAAGGAAAAGCGAAGCCCAGCTTCAACACAGGTGAGACAGATTTACTGCTTACAGGAGAGGAGCCAATGATCAGCCTCTTCCACTAGCGTTAGAGCCAATGATCAACCCCTTCACCAGCGTTAACCTATTTACAATTTACACATCACACATGCCTTCATTTTCCTCATCTCTAAATGAGAAGAGTAATACAATCCTGTTCCCTAGGATATTGTGAGCATTAAGGAAAATACTGTTTGTATTAGTAAGATGTACCTAACACAATTGTAAGCATTCAAAAATAACAACTATTAAACACTGAAGTTTTACACCAGAGGTGAACCACACAGACCTCAGTTAAATGCCCAAAGGGGTAACTGAATTTAAACAAACCAAATGGAAATGAGAAAAATTTACAACTCATATGAGCTAGGAGAACAGCAAAGGGAATATAAATGAGAAATGTTACCAGCCAGGAAAGAAGGGAAAGTTTCCAATTGTAAAATAAGAAGAGGGGTGTTTGTGAGGAGGGGGTCACTGCTCCACAGGCCACTTCCCCTTTGAGGAGAAACCAGTGCGCAGAGCCTGTCCTTGGGGTAACCCGCTCCTGGGGTACCTCATCCTCTCTTAACCTGGAAAACCAAGCCTGGGAGGCAAGAGATGAAACAACAGAGCACCCCTCTGTAATGCTCTTTTTGTCCAAAAATGTCAACTGATTCATAAGCCTAAAAGGGAAGAGATCTTGACAAAAGAAAAATGTTCGAACAGCAAGCTCTATTACACGTAAAAAAAAAAAAAATGTAAAATGAGGCCTAGCCAAAACAAACAATAGGGTCTGGGGTTGTAGCTCAGTGTTAGAACATTTGCCTGGCATGTTTGAGTCCTGGATTCAATCCTCAGCACCAACACAAACAACCAACACAATGAATGAAAAAGTTGAAAGCCACATTTCAGGGGAGTATTTGTAGCCCCCCCCCCCGACCCCACCAAAAGCAGCTAAATTTCAAAAGAAATCCATAAGGAAATTTCAAGAAATCACTAAAGATTTTAAAATCCAATACGGCAGAAGATAACCAAGGTGAATCCTATGAATCGAGACCCTCTTAAAAATTCTTGTCATTTCAAAACTCAATCCACTAACAGGCTAACAGCTTTGAAAAGCACAGAGAGGTCTGTAGTGAGGACTCCGGCCCACCGCCTTTAATTACTCCAGAGCATACCTCTGCCGACCTCTCACCTTCCTTCCAGAGCCGTGGAAGTGGCTCCCACTGTGTCCATATTTCCACGTGGCAAACCGGGAAGCCTGTGAGCTGAACACGCTCAGATCTTCCTGCATGCATCCTGTCTCTTCTGACCCTGCCAGCAGATGCCAGAGGGGCCCTGTGTGCGGACTGGTACCATCTCCCCACAATGGCTCCCTCCCATAGTTCTCTCTAACCCAGAACTCAAGAAAACATGGACACTCCTCATCCCCTCAAGGAAAACAGTCTGTTGTGGGGCAAAGAACAGGAAGTTGGGTAGACTTACCGTGGAAGACAGGAGGCCCAGGCTCCAGGTGGTGTCCGTGGTCAGCTCCATTCCCCAGGAGGCGCATGTGCCAGAGCAGGCGATGAGTCTGGTGCAGGTTCAGAGCTGCCCGCTTGTTTCACTACCTAGAACAGTCTTTTCTGCCTCTAGGCCTACTTCTGTGCCCGTGAGGATGGAAGGGCAACTCCGCCATGGTCTCCAAGTCAAAACACCCCTTGTCAGAAGAGTCCGAAGAGGCCTAGGATACCTCTTTCCACACAGCTCTGCTCTGCAGTGGTTTCTAATTTTTGGATTAGACGCTCACTGCTAACCATTTTTGTTGCACGTGCTGTGTGCCCAGTATTGATAGCTCTCTACGTAGAAGACAGAGAAGCTACAGCGTCTATCCTCAGGAAGCTCCAGTACAAATGGGAAGTACTACCCTCAATTGCTCCAATTGTCAAACCTCGCGAGAACTTCCTGGCTTCCGGCAGCACGCCCCGTCCACTCACGTTCTCTCTGGGCCCGTGATCCAGGTGGAGCTGGGTGGAGACAAATATCTACCTGCAAACCAGCCTCACCTGGGCGGCTCAGAACCACAGCCCAGCTTATTTGGGCTCCTTCCCTGGTTGGTTGGCAGGGAACTCAGCTGCTGTGGCTGGAGCTTTTAGCCAAACCTCTCTCAGCTGCTGCCTGGCATCATCACAAAACAGGTTTGGGTCTAGCAGGAGAGAGATCAGGAGCAGAGGCCTAAGCACCAGCGCCACGTGTGGTCTAGGCTCCCAGGCCACATTCAGTGGCACTTCTGATTCCTGCTCTGTGTAAGGAAGGAGGAAACTTCCCTCCCCCCATTTAGCAGAAGAGAAATGAACGCTGCCTCCTATTCCCACCTTTACTGAGATATAATAACCCATACATGCAAGAAGCACAAGTACTTCTCCGGAGAACAGAAAAGGAAGATTCTGGAAGGACAGATGAGAACAGAAATACTTTTGGAGAATGCAATCAATAATGCCAATGAATAAAACGCCAGGAAGATGCAGGAGGAAGAGTGGAGGGCAGTAAGAAGCTGGGCCAGATTAGTACAGGACCCAAGATTCAAAAAGAACTTGAAGACCAGGCAGAAGTGTGGATGTGTCGGGTAGGCGCTTCAGCCACCGAAGGGTTCAAACCAAGATGTCTGTCAAGCAAAGCAGTCTTACTGAACTCTGCTCTAATGAGAGACAGATGGGTGTTGTGACTAAATGGGACTGTGGAAAGCATTTCATAGACCTGGAGACCTGAGAGCTGTTCTTCGCTGTGGTCTCTTACTTTTCCAGAGGGCTCAACTCCAAAAGGAGGCCGGGGGGCACCGTGAGGAACCGCTTGGGGCTAGATCTCTCAAGAGTGTTATTAGATTTACAGCCACAAGATCCATGGAAAGTCAGCATTATCTCCACTTTGCAGACACAAGAGTAGCTTGAAAATGTTAAATAAGTTTCCCACAGTTAAGTATCTAAGTTTACAGGGCTATGATGAAACCCAAGTCTGTCGGACTCCAAGGCAAGGCCTTGTCTGTCAAACGTGGCCTTGTCGCTCTGATGATGAAAACCAAGTAACATCTTCTGTATGCACAAAGGTAAACAGGGAGTCATCCCTCTCTGCACAGGGTCTGATGTCAGGTCCTAGGAAATGGCAGCAACAGAAAGACCTGAGGGAAATTCTCCACTTTGAGCTTTTGATTTGTTGGGGATAAGCTGGAAAGGTTGGATCTATATCCCATGAGCCACAGAGAATCACCCTCCCCCAGCCACACCCAGAGATGTACCAAACACTCAGACAAACCTCCCCTGAGGACCCACAAGGAAACCTCAGGGACAGAAGAAACTAGCAGGGAGTCTGTGGGCCTTCTGGCTTCCCTGAGTACACAAAAGCCCCTCAGGACCCCGTCTCTCTCTCCTCTGTTCTCCCTGAAGCTGCATGTACTTTCGAGTTCTGAGTCTCAGTCTGAACCTCTGAGCCACACCACCCTCACACCCAGAAAAAAATGAGAAGATTGACAATGTCTCTTCTTCAAACTTTCAGAGCAACTCTTGCCCCTTAGCATCTAAATGGCTTCTGTTCACCATAAAATAGTAAAAGAAAGAGACTGTGGTATTACTCTCACTAGTGGAGGTTTATGGATATAAAGAACAGTAGGACTGTAGGCATAGTGGGGCCTGAGGACCAGGATCTCTGTGGGCTGGGGGAGAGGACTGAGCCTGCCCTCCAGGTGCATCATGTATACTAGTTCAAGTCTGATCCAAACAATCTCCTCGAGCGAGTCCCCCAGGGAGGGCTAGAGCAAACAAGGAGGAGACGATTCCCTAGAAGGTCTTCCTCCTCTGCACACCACACTCAAGCACAATCTCACTTGGGTTCACAGACAGTAGTCCTGCGAGCCTTATCTTACAGATGAGAATTCGGAGTCACAGACTTATGCAAGATCCAGAAGTCAATTCTCTCAAGCCCAGCCCCTCACCCTGTGTCCCACCTGCCCCTGCCCAGGTCTAGGCAGTGCCCACATCCCCTCTCTCCCCCTGCCGCCAGGATGCACCCCTTCCCTGTATCAGAGAACTCTAATAGTTTCCTTCTTGCAGGGGGCAGAAGCAGATGCAAGTCAGGGGTTCTCCTCTAAAGAACTTGATGTAAGACCGGTATCTCTGTTCAAGATTTTCTAGAGCTTGGAAAACAAAAACAAAAACAAAAAGCCAAGAACTACGTTGTTGACTTTAGGCTACAATTGAGAACACAGAGAACGTCCCAGTGCTCACGCCACCTGGAGAAGTGCTGCCCAGGGAGTGTAGGCCTGTAGACAGCAGCAGCAATGACACCCCAGAGGTCACAGGCTGGGGGTTCTGGGCACTCTGGCAGCAGTGGAGTTTCCACTTCCCGCCCCCAAGTCTGCAGCACAAGGCTGGTGCGTACTGAGCTCACATCCCACGACTGGGTCCGACTCCTGCCCTGTGCCAGGCCCTAGGACAGCGCTCTGAGCAGCGGAGCGGCAGCTGACTCTGCAGTTAAGAGCTGATGGGATGCAAGGGCAGTGACAGACACAGACAGCTCTGAGGTGGGCTCCCTCACACACAGCAGGGCACCCCGCAGAAGGGACGCAGGCGAAGCGTCCTGCGAAACACAGAGACCAGCACAGCAGCCACGAGCTTGCTACCCCTCACACCAGGCTTGGACTCCCAGCCACTGTCCATGACGGGCCCCTCTACTGTGCCAGCCTGGGGACCTCAGCCACCTTAGCAGCCTAGGTGGCAGGGGCTGATTTAGGATTTAAGATCAAAAGGGAAGCCAAGATTCCATGTTCGCCTCGTGGAAATTTCCCTTCTCCCTCCTTGCTCCCCCACAGCTGGCCACAGGTCATTGTCTTCCTCGGTGGCTTCGCTAACGAGCTGCAGTGCCTGGGGACTCAGCCACAGCAGAGGGTGCCCACGTGTGACTGAGTTCATGTGACTTGTGCCGAAGCCCTCAGGGCAGGGAATGGGTGGGAAGGGGCACTGACTTTCCCGTCTGGGAAAAGACAAGCCCCACAGCTTGGTACTAAAAGCTCTGACTTAACAGTGAAAAGGGGAAAATATTTACATACATCACTATAAATCTCCCCTACAGCCGGCAGTCACCATGCGGCCAGGCCACGGTCACCTCCCCACAATAGCCTCAGGGTCACGGGATTTCTCCATACCTCCAGCTGCAGGGTAATGCAGACAGCTTCCCACAGAGTGGCAGCCCGTGGAGATGCTCTGAAATTGGACCTCCAGAGTGAGGCCTTTATGATCCACTAGGCCATGACATTATAGTGGCACACACACACACTCAACCCCTCTACCTTTCACAGCTAGGGGAGGACATCAGAAGGGTCATGTCTCCAGTTTCTAAAGGACGCCTATAAAGCCAGGTACAGAGGTGGAAACCTGTAATCCCAGCACTCAGGAGGCTGAGGCAGGAGGACTGCCATGAGTCAAAGGCCAACATGGGCTCCATAGTGAGTTTAGGACCAGCCTGGCCTACAGAGCAAGATGTGAGACCCTGTCTCAATACATAAATAAATAAATAAATAAATAAAGGAAACCTATAGCTTTACCGAAGCTCCAGGATCTGGTTTCTGTGGAGCGAAGGATAGCACGCCTTGCTGTTTCATGGGGTCATGGGGCAGATGCCGTCCCCTCCCCTGAGGGTCTCTGGCAAGGCCCTGAAGGGCACAGATCAGCATTTGTTGAATGTGTAAAAGGCGAAGGGACAGCTAACACTCGGAATGTCTAGGCCCTTGCTCAGAATGGAGTAGGCTCTCGGTCAATGTTTGCTCTTCCTCTTCCCGTTCCCTTTGTTTTCTTCAAATTTGCCAAAGACATGCGGCCTCAGTCCCCAAGTGTCGACTCCTTCCATCGCGCTGAGCTCCCATGCCCACCTCTCCCATCGTGGTCCCCACACGGTCCTGTAGTGCTTACTTTCTGACTGCTGCCCTAGGGGTTCATCCTAGAGAGGTGAGAGAAGGCAGGAAGCACAGCGAGATGGGCCAAATGTATCCCTCCCTACCTGTGGGAGACAAAGCCGAACACAGCCAGGACACGCAGCCCTCAGGTATGCATGCACACTGTGTGCATCCACGTGTACACAAACCCCCTCATTGCTGTCCAGCCGAGATCTGAGGAGAGAGGGTAAAACAGAGCTATCTAAGTTCTGAAATTCAAATGAAAAGGAAAAGAGCAAGTTAGAGAATACCTTAGAGTTCAATCAGCTTGAGCCGCTCATTCTAACAGCTGAAAGCCATGCCCAGGGTCCTTCCCAAGCCAGGGGCTCCTGGGGACCCAGCTGCAGCCCACATCACCTCATCTCTCCTAGGGCCCAGGAGGAATTCCAGGCCTGAGTGCTGGCTGGTGCCGATTTTCAGGGCACTGATAAGCCAGGGAACGTGTCACTTTCTCAGAGATCTACTGGATGAATACTTGAAATCAGCTTCTCTGAGTACCAAGCTGGCAAATATCACACAGCCGGGCCTGATAAATTGGGAGCAGATGCCGGGGCCCAGTGCCATGTACGCACTGACTTCACAGATTAGTCCCTTCCATACAGACAACATACTCACTGAGGGTTTAAAAGTCAGCCTTGGTTCTACTCAGCTTCACCATCTACTGACTCAGTCATGAGCACCACAACACCCAGCTCCAGGCCCTCTGAGGGGTCAGCAGGGGTGATTTATAATTTTCCTTCCACAAGATACTGTCTATGGCCCCATTCTACATCCCATTATTCTAAGAAAATTTTAAGCACAGAAGCCTGGATTTGTGTGGTGGGAAGTTAGCTACCATATCAGCCTAAGTATGTTCCAGCACACTCGGGGGAAGAATGCTTCGTTCACAACTCACATTCTCTACTGCAGCTTCTAACCCTACACACAAACAATCAAGACAGGATTCATAATAGGGTCTCTAATATGTTTGGAGTAAAAAAGATTTCAAAGCCATTATTTGAGGAGGACACTGACAGGGAATTTAGCCTCTACATTTTAAGTCCTATTTTCTATGCACCCACTTTATTTCTTAAAGGGGCCATCACATCAGCATAATAATACTCCCCAGGAATTAAACCTCTGTTCTCCCTGAAAGTTTGTTAGGTTCACTGGCCTACATCATCAGGTCTTGGAAATTCTAGCTTAACCCACACCCAAAAATAATCTTTGCCAGAGGTATGGAAGTGGGCAGGTGAAAGCTCAGGCTGTGTTGGAACACCTCACACCTGCAGCTGAGGCCAGAGAGCCAAGTTAACCCACTTCCTGTTCCCTTAGCTCTACTGGGAAACATCATCAGTAGCTAAGATCTGAAATATTCACAACAGCAAGTGGAACCATAGTCAATGGGTTTTTATTGATGATTTCTTCAAGAACTTATCACAGCCCAATAAACAGGGACCTTTTCAATGGGGTTGTTCTAGAAGCAGCTAATAGCAGGATGTCATTGAAGCAGCCCAGCTCACTTACAAAGCCCTTGCTCTGTTAACTGTGATTTCATGCCCCACTTAGCCACTCAGGCCACGCTGAGGTCCAGGCAGTGACAGGGAGCCAGCTGCATCTGTCCCCTCTGCTGCTTTTCTGTGTCCCTGTGGTTTCTGTCTCCTATTTCAAAGGCTCAGTGGCCTTCCAGAAGGAAACCTCCTTTTTTTGGCTGTCACCTGGCAGGAGGCAGCACACAGAGGAGATACCCACCTACGATTCCACTGTGCTTCTGCCTGCTCTTGTCTCAGCATCCCGCTCTCCCCAGTCCCCCACAGTGGCCTATGCACACTTGGGGTCTGACCTCAGTGCCAGGAATTCCTGGGATGCAACAGCAGAACACTTCTTCTGCCTTGACCATTCCTGGCCAGCACCCCTGACTCTGTCTTACCTAAATGTCTTCTCTGTAAGGGACAATACTGCTTCAAGGAAGGAAACCTCAAAATCTCTCAGAGAAAGAAGGAACAGGTCCCTGGCCCAAAGAAGAGCACAGGAGAGCACAGATGACAAGTCACATGCACAGATGCACTCACTCACTGTCCTGCCACCAAAGAGACCTTGCCCAGGGGCTGTGCCTCGGCTGGGTGCTAGCCAAACCTAAAGCAGAAACCCTGAGCCACTTCCTCTCCCAGGACTCAGAGCCCAAGGGTCAGGCTGCATGCTCACTGAGGCTTCCCTCCTAAACCACTTTATGATGATACTCAGCTTGTCTGTCTATCTGTGAGACCGGGTCTCATTACTCAGCCCAAGCTGGCCTCAAATTGCCATTCTCTTGAGTCAGCTTCCCAGGCCATACTGCCCAGATAGTACTAAGGTTTTCATTTTTTTCCCATTTTATTGATATGTACACATGTGATACATAACGTTTATATTGAACTTGAGTATTCTGTGCACATATATATCCCAGCAAAATTACAAATCCTTCCCTTTCCCTTTGTGAGTCTCCCACTCCCAGCCCCTCTCCACTAGTTCCCATTATTTCCCCATTCAGTTCTATGAAATGACTGTGATCTGGGTTGCTCATATTAAGAGAAACCATTCAATATTTAACCTTTTGCATCTGACTCACTTCACTGAGCATGAGAGTCTCAAGATGCATCCATTTACCCACAAACACCTCAAGCCTATCTGTCGTTACAGACGAGCAGTGACTAGTACTCCATTGTGTACATATACCACCATTTATGTGTCTATTGGTCTATTGATGGGTATTGTGTTTTTCACATTTTAGCTATTATTGGTTGTACAGCTATAAACACGAGTATACATTTATCTCTGTCATATGATGCTTCTAACTTTTGGAAAAATTCTCGGAAGTGGCATCACTATATCAAAGGGGAAATTTACTTCCAATCTTTTGAGATACCTCTGTACTGCTTTCCAGAGTGGTTGTACCAGTTTACATTCCCACCAGCAGTGCAGCAGGGTTCTCTTTTCCCCACAGTGTCACCAGCACTGATGGCTGTTTGAGTTCTCCATATATGTCATTCTCTCTGGGATTAGATGTTACCTTAGTGATATTTTGATTTGCATTTGTCTAATGGCCAAGGATGATGAACATATTTTCACATATTTACTCACCATTTGAACTTCTTCATCTGAAAACTACCTATTCATTTTCATTGCCCATTTTTTAATTGGGTCTTTAATTTTGAGGGGTTTATTTTTCTTTGGTTCCTTGTATATTCTAGTTGTGAGCCTCCTATCTGAGGTGTAGGTGGTGAAATTTTTTTCCCATTCTGTCAGTTTTTTTCTTTATTCTGTTGATAAATTCCTTTGCTGTGCATGAACTCCTTAATTTGAGATAATCCTATTTGTTAATTCTGAGGTTTATTTCTTTTGCTATGGGTGTCCTGGTAACTTTTTAAAGCCAGAGCAACATTCAGTTGTGTTGTATGTGAGAGCAGCTATTTAGCAAGGGACTGTGGGAATAGTGCATGTGTGCTATAAAGTTTCAATAAAATCAGGCTGCTGTCTATTACTCACTGCGGGTTGTACAGTCAGCTCAGCCCCCAACAGGACACCTGGGTCTTTGTTTTGCCCTGCCCATCTAATGCCACCATTCCAACCTCCCATGTGTCAAGCCCCACAGCTCACAGCAATGCATTCTAGAAGCTTGGCAAATGCAGACATTGAAGGATCCATTTAGACCGACACATAAAGATTTTTCAGAATACACTCAGAGGCTGACATTTGAGTGAGGGTTTTTATGCAAATCTGGGCAGAGTCTGTGATATTTAAGAAGACATTAGTGCTCACTCTTTGCACAGTTGAAAATAAACTAGAATGGGATAGTTCACAATGAGAGAAATCAGGGCTTATTTCATAACTACTGCCATCACAACCATTTTCCATCTAATGAAGAATTCATTATTTTAATCAAAATTTCCTTTCCTTTTGGTATCCTGTTTTCTTATGGGTGTCTCAAGAAACACAGTCCCTTGGGTGGCATCTCGTGAGCCTATCCCAGCTCTTATAAAGTGCACCCTTCCCACTGAGCAATGGGCCACTAGGAGGCCATTGTAGGGAAACTTGGACAGCTCAGCATCCACACTCTGGGAGAATGCGGCCTACAAGTTCACATAAACCACATCTGGGGGCTTCTGACAGTCCCTAAGGCCATTACGCCACATGTGTGCCACATCGCGAGGGGTGAGTGCCTTACACTCAGCCACAGGGTGAGAAGCACCTGCAGGGAGGGAGAGGCTGGCTTTCCAGGCAGCCTTGAGAGAAGGCTCGTGACACTGGATGCAGAAACAGGGGCCTTAGAGGCCCCTGCCCTTCCAGGAACATGTCCAGTGCCATAGGTGGGAGACAGACGTGAGTCTAGGACACTGCAGGAATTCACGTGACGCCAACACAGACAAACTTATAGATGGACAAGCATGGGAAGAGCAGCGAGCTGCTAAAGTGCCTCCTGGGCTCAGTCTTCTCATCCACATTCGGAGGCCCCTGGAATGTCAGGACGGCATTCCCAGAAGAGAGGCTTACAGAAGGAAGGTCACGGTGCTCAGTCATGAAGATCTGTCCCACAGCTTGGTGGCTGCTCGGAGGTCCTAACCAAGTAGGACTCTCATCTGCCTGTAAGCCCATCATGACAGAAGCCACAGTCCCAAGAATGTCCTTACCTTTTCCATTCAGGAAGGAAACAGTGGCAAAGAAAAGTGATTCTCATTATCAAGTGCAAAACAAAACAAAACAAAAAATACTCATTTACCCTTTTATTAAAAAATACCTATTTCACAGCTACTGTATGCCTGGCCATGAGCTACCCATGGCAAGGAAAGACCACCGTAACCAAGCTTCCGAAGCAATGTGTCCCAGTTTCCCTTAGGACCAACTGCCTGCTCTTGGCCTGCAGACTATGACAGACGTGGAACTCGGGCTTCCTTAACAAACCAAATGATGTAGGATGGATTCATTTCACAAATGAACCTCAGAATCAACTGGTCCAGATTTGGAAAACCAGACTGAGTTAGAAATGAAAAGGAAATGCATAAGGAGTTGGCAGCTTTGTGTTTTCTGGGACAAAAATAAAATGGGCCATAAGACCGAAATGTGAATGGATAAGCTGTCGAAACTGGTGATTCGGAGACTAAACTTAGAGCAACAAAAGACATTTGAATCTGCTCAAGGGACTGTAGGTCAATAGGAGTTTAGAGCAGCGCCTTTTGAGCAGGCTGAGGGAGGGGAGGAAAGACGTGTGAAATCCACAGAAGAAGGCCCCAGTAGCCAGAAACAAAGACCCACGAAAAGCTGAATGTATCTAACAATAGCAACAAGACACAAGCCAAATGTGGAGCTCCCGTGAACAAGACCACAGGTAGAACTTGGGGAAGGCTTGAGTGCAAGAGAAAGACCGCACAGCTGAAAGATTAGATGGGAAGGGCAATTGATACAATTATTTGGACTTCTTAGATATGTCAGGTTACTGTAACCAGAATGTAAGACAAACAATAAGGGTGGAAGCATAGCACCTGCCACCAGAGCTGCCACAGGGAGACATCTGACCCTCGGGCCAGGCAGCTTCTCGCTGTTGCATCAGTTTCTCAGAGGGCTGAACTGGCACGAGGCATCACGTGGGGACAGAGTCCCTCTCAAAGGTTTACTGAATCTGGAAAGAGTGTAGTCACCCGAAGCTCATTGTATGAGTCCATTTCCCACATCACGACAGAACACCTAAGACTGTCAACTTAGAGAAAAGAAAGGATCAGTTTGGCTGTCAGTTTTGGAGGTTCGGCTCGTGGGAGGATTGTGTTCCGTGCTTCCAGCCCCATGGTAAGGCAGTACACGGCAACAGGGAGCACGTGGTGTACTCATTCACCTAGATGCAAATCAGAGAAAAAAGAAGGGACAGGAACGCAGTCCCCTTCAAGGACATTCCCCAAGGAGATGGGAAGACCACCCCACACACAGTAGGCTCCACCTCCCAAAGGTTCTGCCACCCAACATGGTGCCAACAGGCTGTGGCTCAAACGCTTGACACATGGCTCTTGGAGGGTCATTCGTCCAAACCACAGTGCCCTCGGAACCCTGCCAGGGTTGTGTGCCCACCCAATGGGAGACAGCACCTAGCCCAACCTGTAGGGTGGAGCAGCCACCTACACAAGTGAGGGGACATGCCTTTCAGCCAACGACCTGCCACATTAGAGTTCAGACAATTCAAACATGTGCCGAGCGCCATGTTCCTATGCAGCTCCCAGGAACACAAGCATTCACTGTGTTTATCAGAGAAGTCGCCCGAGCGAACTCGCATGCCCAGTGCCATCCACAGGGCAGAAGGGGAGCCCTGCATCACCACCACCCCATGACTGCATTCTCATTGTACCCCAGGGCTCCTCACCGGGGCCAGGGGCTCCCTCCTGGGGGAAGGAAGTCACTCAGCCACAGTTGTACACTGACAGCAATATTAATGTCAATACCCCGAGCCAAATGTCAGTATAAACTGTTTTTTTCTAAACACACAGCAGTGCTGGGCACTTCTGCTCTCCTTAGCCCTGATTTTCACCATGGGTTTCTACTGATGTGCAAACACACACAGAAAAGTGCACATAATTGTGCAGTGTAACGAAACCTTAAAAACACTCCATGAAACAAGGGCCCATACAAGGAAATAGCAATGCACTGCACATTCAGGAGCCCTTACCTGTTTCCTGTCAGGTCCGATCTCCAGCACCCCGCCTAGGCACCCTGGGCTCTGAACAGCGCCCTCTCTCAAGTCTAGCATGCCCTTCCTCCGCAGGGTCCCAGGCCCCAGTGAGCACAGCAAGGCCCACGTTCCTCTGACATTCTGGGAGTCCCACAAGAAAGGGAACTGGTGCCTGGGGCTCAGGTGCACAGGGACCTCAGGTTATAGCCCTCCTTCAAAGCACGCATACAATCAGAATCACTTCAAAAGTTGGGAGCTCCTATGCGTCCCAAATCATAACTGTGTGCTGAGAGCTTCCTCCCTGTGGACACACACACACAGACCAGAGGGTAGAGGAGCCCGTGTTCCCGGCACAGGGACAGCCACTGCTGTGCGAGTTAAGAGGAGGAATTGTTAGTGAGGACTCACACCCTTTGTTGCCAAGGTCTCTGGTGCCTCAAGAGCGTGAAAACTAAGACAGAGACAATGAGGCCAATGGGACCTCAGGGAATTCTTCAGTTCGATAATATCTCAATCCAGACTGACACAGAACAAACACTTTCCAGCAAATCTCAACCAAACAGGAACTCAAGGAAGAGGTATAGATCCACCCCTGGAGAAAAAGAGCAAATCAGTTCGCTGGGAGCCCCTTGCATTGTCTTTGGGAGGATGATGTGGAGGTTTCTTCCATTTTCCCTTGGCCTTCATGATGGTCACACCCAGAAACACTGCACTGTCCAGAATTTGCCAGACATCTCAGAGCCCAGGTTCCCGCCAGTGCCACTTAGGCAGCTAACCCTTTCCCAGGGCCACACCCTGCAAGACAGATGCTGGTGAATCCCACAAGGTGGGTCTGCTGGCCAAAGGAAGAAACAAAGGCTCTATTGCTACAGCTACCTGGTTCTGGAATCCCAGCGGCGTGGACAGTAGCAGGTACGGGAAGCACACAGGCTTCCCCTCCAGACTTCACTGACGCCCCCAACAGAGCTCATTCCACTACCGACACTGGTCCACAGTTGCCAAGCTCTCACGAGTTATTTTAATTACTCCTAAGAAAAACTCTATGAGACAGGTGTTATTGTTGTCTGCATTTTACACACATCTAATGGAAGACCCAGAAAAAAAGGCCATATGATGAACTCAAGAGACAGACTCAAACCCTTGACTAGAGAGCCCACAGGCTCAGGCAGAGTTTTTTTTTTTTACCATGCTCCAGAAAGAGAAATAATTTCACCTCAGAACAAATACTCATCTCCATACACCGCCCCCCCCAAAAAAAAAGCTTTAGAAAATAATGCTGATTCCCCCCCTCTGAATGATGCAGTTCCAGCGTTCCGCTGTGTTCTGTGTCCCACCTCCTCTGTTCGCACTAAACGTGCTCACAGCACCTTACCAACATCGATAATGGCATGTGGGATAACTTGATCCTCCGTTAGGCAAACACAGCTGGCGCTCAGCTGCTTCCCACGTGGGCCTATTTGGTTCTCTCCAAGCACATTGTTAAACTTACCACCAGGGGCGCACTGGTAAATATTTGACAACCAGATCATGGGGGCTTGCTGGAGGATGATTTTTAATGTTTGCTGGTCTCTGTGATGTAAATATTTTCACCGTGGCTAATGTTAAGCTACTAACATGTTGCTTCTGAGGAGACTTGGGAATAGACATGCATAGTTGGCTCTGGAGAGTTCGTGCCAAGCAACCACAGCTCACCATTGACGTACTTCCCCCTAAATACCTCAGCAAAGTCAGACTGAACAAATACCTTTTAAGATCACTGAAGTCACTAGAGGCGTTCCATCTTACCAGAGGTAACTTGCTGATGGCACTTAATTGCCCATCTGTCAAAAGCAGGATTATCCAAAGCCTGAAATTCCAGCTCCTGTTGTAGTTAAGTTGGCTCCACCGGCATATGGGATTCACCAATGCTTTGCTGTGTCTGTCTCTGAACCCTGACTATCTGTAACTTGAGGCATCTAAAGTTCCATCATTTAAAGTATTATTCTCTTTACCTTTTAAGCCAATATTTTGGTCCACTTGAAAATTTTATTATCGCTAAAGGAGTAATAAATTAACCTGCTTTACTGTACTGAAACCTAATGAATTATTGTATCAGGCGATTTATTAATAAAAGAGGTTTATTTGGGGTTGTGATTCTAGAGACCGAAGAGCGGGTCTCAGGGGGCTGTACCTGGTGAGGGCATGTGCTGCTCAGCTCCTAGGGAGAAAAGAAGACCACGCAGCAGACACGAAGAAGAAGCTAGAGTTGGGACAGGGAGCCCCTCGCTTAACAGCAACCCTCTTCCATGGGGGCAAGCACAGTCCTGCAGGAGTCAGTGCTCCTGAGAAGGGCAGGCACGCATTCGTGAGGGCTGAGCACGCCTGACCACCCCTCCCAGGCCCCAGCGCTGCCACACAGGGGACCCGCCTCAACACCACGTGAGCCAGATAGAGTGTACTCCAGCCACAGCAGATGACTTGGGGTCTGCAAGGGGACTGAGAAACAGCAGCAGTGATCGGAGAGAGAAGGGGTGACTGCAGGGTTCACGCATTTTTCGAAAGACCCGTGCTAGCCAAGGTTTGTGCACAGAGCCACAAGGCTGGGCCACAGAGGCTGGCCGTGGAGGCGGGGCCACAGCGGGGCAAGGGGACATCAGGCCCAATAAGGGGAAACACCATGGGGTGATGTATTCCAGACTCTTCTGAACATTAATTGTAATCTGCACATAGGAAGAGGTCAGCAACTTTTACTATCTTTAAGGCAAAGGGGTTGGGAAAAGCAGAGATGTCAGAAATCTTTTAGAGGAAAGAGACATAAAAGAGAATTCAACCTGACTTAAGTTTTAAAAAACAAAATGTATCTTGCCAACTGAGAGGTTTTTCTGAATGTGTAAATGAGGCTGTGTGGGGAAGCCAAAAGTCCACTGAGTTCTGTGCTGGGGGAGGCAGCAAGGAAGACCCGAAAGTCTGAGGGCCTCTAAGGTGCCTTGTTCATTTCCAGCCCACTCAGCAAACCTCTTGTATCTGTCCCAATTTCCCTCCCCCGATGGGGTGCTCTCCACTCTCTGAGATGATCCCACTATCACCCAAATTGTTTAGAAGGTTAGCGGCCCTTCTGTCCTCTCTGCAACTATCTCTTGTGCGAGTTTTTCCTAAGCACTGGTCAAGACTGTCCACCAATTCCCTGGTATGTGGTCCATGTATGACTTCTTTTGCCCAAAACAGTTCAGACCCAGGCTCTTTTCAAAATGGCTCCTGCCTATGTCACTTCCTAGGAGGGTAGTCAGGGAATGCTTCTCCTGAGCAAGCCTGCTGAGCTGCAGAGACCCTTTTCACGGGGAAGCTCCCAGGGCGATGGCAGCTTGCACTATGCTGAGGCTTGTTTCCACAGACTGGGCCTCTGGTTGTTGTTGATTCTCACAGCTACCAGCCTTACCTTGGTCTGAGGCTGCCAGCTGCTTACAGCCCTTCCGGGTAATCTGGAGCAGTTCCCGGGCTGGCATGTTCTTCAGCCTCTGATGCTCCCGTACAAGAGTGATCCACGCACACCTTTGTCCACAGCAGCACAACTCATAGTGGACAAATCTTGCACATAGCTGATGTGTCTATGAACAGATAACTGAATGAAGAAGATGTGGTTAAGTTAACACAATGGGGTACAACTCTGTCATAAGGAAAGAGAAAAGTGAGACATTTGTAGGAAAATGGATGTGCCTTGATATTATTATGCTCAGTGAAATGAATCAGACACAGAAGGTTAAATACTGCATTATTTCTCTAATATGAGAAAACCAAAATATAAAAGTGTAAAAGAGAAATGGAAGAAAGTAAGGAGATAGACTTTGTGAAGAGGGAAAGGGGATGTGAAGAGAGTGAGGGGTGGGAAGCAGGGAGGGAAGTAAAAATGTTCAAGATGTAACATGTAAATACACCAAAAAAAACTTTAGTCATCTCGCGTAGCTGGAAAGTCCTACTGGGATGAGGAACAGGTACAGTCCTGTCGGTGTGCCCCATCCCCATGCTTTGTTCTGCATGTCTCTGTCCCTCTCCCAGGTAAGCTCTCCTCTGTGGCAGGAGCATCCCCACCAGCATCTCTGGGCTTCCATCTCCTCTAGTCACTCCATCCGAGATGGATGCTTTTCTCCACATTTCCCCAACTTGGCCAGGCTGGCTGTAGCCTGGTCACAGGCTCGGGGCAGAACCAAGGACCGCAGCAGGATAGCCAGCACTCAGGAAGGGCAGTTGGAACACAAACCACCTACTGTCCAGGTACAAACCCAACTATTAGCGCCTCACAGACACCAAGGATGTTGTTTCCAGAAAGATTGGTAGTAGATTCTAACCAGTCAGTTGTGTAGCAGAAAAACAACAGTTTTATTTTAACTAAAAGAATTTTGCTTAAAAGTCAAACATTCCTCCAATTGCCAACACCTTGTTAAGCAAGACAAGTCAAGGGCCACAGTCAGCAGGCTTACCAGCAGGTGCGAAGTCATCAACACGAAGAGCAGCCACGGCCCAAGAGCCAGGACCCAACGACCTTACAGTGCCTAGCACCTCAACTGCTGGGTCAAGAGGGAACTCAGATGGCTGTTCTGGGAGAGGGGTGGGTGCAGAAACGTGCAAAGAGCGAGAAAGGGAAAAAATATTCAAAGGGGCTGGGGACTGTCCCTTTGCCAACCGGGTGGAAACATTTCAATATTTTAACAACTAATACAGTGGGACCCATTGTGTGCCAGCTGGCTTGATTTCATCCTTCACTGAAACTATTACTAGATAAAAATTAAGTCAGATGCTCAGAAGACTGGCCTTTGGGTTACGGTGTTCATCTTTCAGTAGGAGGACCTAGAAGGCCCAAAGGTTTCCTAGCTAATGGGATTTAGGTTAAATGCAAACATACACACACAGAAAGGAATTAAAACATGAAGTAGCCAACATGGTAGGGGGACTCATCTTAATTACTTTTCCTAATCTATGACGAATATAACCTTCATGGACTTATCCCACAATACCCAGTGGCCAGAGTCTTCAGTATTTGGCCCCACACTGGCCACCAGGAGACACCCATTTCTTCTCGCTATTCGGTCTCCCATCAGATGGCATTCCCTCTGCCTCTGGAGAGGCTCCTTTGGCATTTCATAGGGCACACTTCCTGGTAATGAAATCACTCAATGTTAGTTGCCTATAAAATATCTTTATTTCACCTTCACACCTGCAGTATAGTTTATCTGGAAACAGAATTCTGTGATGCACGGCCAGTTCATTCTTTCCCTAGAACTTCAAAGGGTCCTTCCGCTGGGCATGGCTGCCGCTGTGTCCACTGAGGTGATGTCATATGTACGCGTTAGCCTGCACACATGTGCTATGTTACCCAATTTTCAAAGTTGTCCCTTTACTTTGATTTTTAACACTTTGCTTACAATTCGCTTATAAATGTTTTGGTTTTTGGTTTTTTATTTATCCAGATCAAGGTTTGTTGGTCCTGGTTTCATAAGCTTATGTTTATCACCAAATTTGGGGAAATTTTCAGCTCTTACCTCAATTTTTAATTCTATGCTCCTTTCCTCTTGAAGCTCTAATGACCCATAAATTAGCTCACTTAATATGATCCAACCATAAACTGAAACTTCATTTATTTCTTTTTAGCTTTTTTTTTCTTTCTGGGCAGACGTGGCACTTTTTAGATTTTACCTTCAAATTTACTGAATATTTCATTATCTCTGACTTGTTACTCCTCTCCCCCCCGCCCCAAAAAAAAAACCCTGTTTCAGAGACTGCGTGTTAGAATTCTGGAATTTCAGTGCAGTATGTGCAGTGGTTTATGTCATCTTTCTTTAAGAGCTCTGCATTTTCTTCCAACAAGCAGGTGAATCCTGGAGGATCATTTTGGCTTGGTTAGGCTGCATTCTATTCCTTACTCGAGCCAGTCTATTTTGAGCTGACTCCTACAACAACCCCCTTATTCTTGGGGGTGGGGGGTGGCTTCTTTGGAATGCTGCCTTTCTGGGATTGTAAATAAAAATGGAAAACACCTTCTTTACAATCTCTCTCCTCCACCTGGGCGGGGACTCCACAATCTCTCAGATACACAGTAAGACCTCTGTATCCATGGCTACCGTCTATGAATTCAATCAAAGAGAGGAAATATTCGGGAAAGGTTCCAGAAAGTTCCATGACTGTGTTGCATGCTGAGCACTATGGGCAGAGCCACATACCCACAGGGCCTCCTGCTATTTATCACATGATCCACACCGCTTCCCAGCACTACCATCCCACAGTTCACCTCGCAGCTCAGTGTGGGCATGCTGTCAGGCCTGTGGTCATGACATTTACACCAAGCATGTGCACGTAGCTTTCTTGTAATTACTCCCTAAACCACTATTTACCTAGCTTTTGCACTGTATCACAAGGAGAGTATGTGGAAGGATGTGTGTAGGTCATGTACAAATGCAGTACTGTTTTACTTAAAGAACCTGAGCACCAGAGGAATTTGGCATCTGTGGGGAATTGAAGTTCCAGTCGCTTACCAATGGCACGGGGCAGCTCCACATGGCCTCTGGTCCCACTATGTAGGTGGGCATCTCCATCGGGCCTTAGAGAGCGATGCTTGGGGCCTGACCAGGTACTGCTCCGTCTCCACACTCCTGCTCAGCCCACGGCCATACCAGGACACCAGTTTGGGGCAGGCCAAAACCACTGCTGCGTGGCAGGAGAGGTTCCCATGCAACAGGCTCAAGATGTCAGAGGGCAACACAGTCTTCTATGCATCTTTCTCTTGAGGATCACAGTTTGCTTTGTGCATTTTATATTCATAGTTTTCTTTCCTTTAGCAAGGAAGGCAAGTCCAACACCAGTTGCAATGACATGGCCACAATCAGAAGCTAGCTCTGGGTATTAAAAAGACTTCATTTAGAACTAGGCAAAGGCAGTACTTTGGTCAAATATATCATATTTATGTACTAAGAAATAATTGAGAGATGAGGTGATGTGTTTTTGGAAACAGGACTGATGTGTGTCTTCTTTTATAGACTTGGACAGTAATGACAAAGTCCTCCTAAACCCTAATCCCATATTCACTACATTACTATCATCTTGAGTAGTCTGCCCTCCCCAACCCATCCCCTTCTGCAATAGAAACTGTAATTCTTTATCACCAGAGTCAGTAAGAGTTAATGCATTATGTGATACACCTTGAAAAGACACAAGAGAGAGCCTGTATACAATGAGGGCATTGTTAGCACAGTACACTTGATGAAGTATGTCACCCAGAGGAGGAGAAATCCTGAACGTGGGATTCCCCCATCGTCAAGAGTGGGAGGGAAAGCCTTTGGCAAACCCAGTTTTCTACCCTCTGTTCACGCTGACCAGCCTGTGGCTTCGTTAGGCTCAGCAGCTCCTGTGAGGACAAGAATGAGGCCCAGGTGCAGAGAAGGGGGTGTGTGTGTGTGTGAGTGTGAGAGCGTGCCTACGAGGGGCTTCATAATGAGGTTAAGAAAACTGAGAATGAAAAACAGGGGAAATAGCAACACAAGTGTGCACACACACACACACACATGCACGCATGCATGCATGCACAGGCACACGCACATGCACAGACATGCGCTCACACACATAGGCACACACACGTGTGCACACACACACATGCACAGGCACACATGCACATGCACGCACACATGAATACACAAAGAACTCTGATGCGCACAAAAACACAGGTTGGCTTTCAAGGGAAGTGAGTCTTTCACATATTCCACATTAACTGGAGCAACCAAGTTAAGTCTATTGATTGAAAGTAAATTACTGGCAATTACTTAAAGGACTAAAATGTAATACAGTTGTAAATCTGTCTATCTCACAAAAATACTTTCCTCTAAATTCAAAAATGAGGAAAAGATGGGATTTTTTTTGTCCTAGGAGGGAGGCCAGCTTTTCTCCTTCCAGCATCACCAACAGCCCCCGTTGGGCTCCATCATCCCTACTGGCCCAACGGGGCTGTCACCTTCCTCAGAGTGATCATCAGGGCTCCAAGGCCTCCTCCCTCCATGCTGGGCACAAAGCAGTCTCCTCAATCACTATCCATCCCAGTTTTTTGACTTTTAATTTTTTATATGTTTTTAGGTATTGCAGGATTTCAAAAAGTCTTCATCTCAAGGAATTTGAGGGATAGAAGAGCATCCCTCCCTGTCCCACCTACAAGCTCTCTTGAGCCAGAGCTTCCTAGTCCTCCTAATCTCTGTCAGACAAGAACTCATATGCAGTTTCTTCTTTCTACACATGCCTGAGCCTTTCCTGTTCTAATCTATACCTTTTTCCTCTAAAAATTAACTAACATTTTTAAAAAGTATATCAGGGTTATGCGGGGCAAATTCTTCTAGTGCCAAAGTGGATCTTTATCTACTCTTACATCATTTTGAAAACAACCCTGTTCTAGTGGTCATGTTCATCTCTGAAGCAAATTTCAAAAGTATTTTCCAATATTCTGACCAGTTGCTCAATACCTCAGATGCTACTCGAACTCTACCACTTAACCAGCACTTGATAGCGGTGTGAAGTATGATGAAAAGCACAGTAATACCTGATGCCTGTCCGTGATATGTGGCTGCTTGCAACCTAATAGGGGTAGAAAGAACAATTTTCATTTTTTAAAATGTGCAAATAAAACATAAAATACACTGCTCATGACAGACATCGTGCATGCAGGGTGCCCCTAGGAAGGGCTCCCCAGCGGGAGTGGGTGTGGATGGCCACGGGAGACCTCAACCCCAACCCCGGCCGGAATACTCAATGCTGCTTAAGGCCTCTGGGGAAAAAATACCCTTTCACCTAGTAAGAGTAAAGAAATTACAATCCTGTACTGATATATTCATTTATTAACTATACCAAGAGAGCCAGAGTCCCTGTTCACTCGATCAGAAATAACAATCTATTACCACACACCCACGCGCACAAGTCGTACTCTCTTGTTCTCTGTGAGAACAGAGGCCGTGTTGTTTGCTGGCTAGAATTCTAGCAAATAAAATATTATGAAGTCAACACTGAATTCATAAGCTAGGACTAGCCTAACTTTGCTCCAGTGTGGTCATGCCGGCAGGCTTTGTGCACTTTGAGAAATTCACCTGAAACTTCTGGGTTTGTTTCTGGAAATGAATGAGTGGACTCCTGGTATTGCATCTTCCAGACAGATCCTTTCCTTTCCCTGGATAAACTATTCATTCACTGCATCGAAGTGGGATTCATTCCCAAAATAAGGCCCCTGAGCAAAGGGAGAGCGAGGACAGTGCATACTATGGATAACACACACGGAGTACAGATGTGCTTCCTGCCCACCTTTCCCAGAAGTCAGGCCAGCAAACCTGAGAGGAGACCCTGGTGGACAGCATCGGGAGTCTGCACCCTGGGCAAGGGCTTGGTCTGATGTGCCACAAAAGGGCCCAGGACCCAAGACGTGGCAGGAGTCTGTCCCTCGATCCAGTGAGCTGGTACAGGGATAAACAGCTACACTGAATCAAGCCTGTTTATCTATTTCTCAATGTTAAATTTTAATTTCCTCTTCTTTTAGTTTCTTAGGACCTGACTTTAAAGAATGCAAATGTTTCAAAATTAAGCATGCCCCTGCAGTCTTAATCATTATAAATTCCACTTTAAGGACACAGTAAATATGAAAATACTAAGTGTGTTTAAACATTACCCTAAGTGATTTTTGATATGTTATTCTGAAAGACTACATCAAATGTTACTTAATATTGTCCCTGTCAGAGGGTTTAAAGAAAAATGACAGTGCTATCTGCACTGTTTTTATAATCTGCATATCTAATTTTTAAATGCGCATAGCCAGGCAGCATGAATAGATTGCTTGCTGAGTCACGCGCTCAGTAACAACGTTCACGTGGATGGCAGCAGACCCACTTTCAGGATCTTCCCAATGGCAGAGGCAGTGGGCAGAAGGAGATGAGGACTTTCCCATCACCGTGTAAAAAGGTTTAAGCATTTAGCTTGTTATTTGAAGGCAGGAATCATGTCCCTGGCTCACAACTGAAGTATACATCTTAGGCATCCAGTTCGTGGCCTGGCACACACACAGTAGGTGCGCAATAAATATTTGATAAGTGAAGGCAACTCTCACACCTTGAAATATGCATGTGTCTTGTCTGGCACTCCCCTACCCAAGCCCTAGGCGCAGATGTAGGTCATACAGGACCACACCTCTCCTGGGGTCGCAGGGACCTGCTGCAGATGCAATTTCCAAAGGCAAAGGCAGCATTTTCTCTTGCGTATAGACCGGTTCAATGCCTCTTATCAGAAATGCTTGAGACCAGAACTGTTTCAGGTTTAATTTTTTTGAATTTTGAAATTCTTATAGATACATAATGAGATATCCTGGGATGGACCCAGTCTGAACATGAAACTCATTCATGTTTCATATGTGCCTTACACACATTCACTGACTGAAAATAACTTCATATGGTGTTTTTAGTTTTCCTGCATTTTGACTGCAACCCATTACCTGTGGCCAGATATCTAACCACCACCTATGATATCTTGTGGGAGGTCAAGACATTTCAGATTTCAGATTTTCAAATTTAGGATGTTCAACTATAGAAAACATGTCCTAAATTTCTACCTGTTGGCAGTCTTACTATGAAATAATTCTGCAGTAGAAGAGCTCCTGGAGTGACTGGACAGGTAGTGAGGTTAAAAAAAAAAAACTACTTTCCTTCTTTAATTCCTATTTCACTTAGCTCAATCAAGAGATCGCTGGCCTTCTTTCAATTAACTCTTCCCTCTTTTTAGTCAAGTAGAAAATGATTCTGAAGAGCATCTTCTGTGCCTTTGTCATTAGCAACACTTAGTTTCCGCCTCTCATTCATAGCCGACTCACTTCAAAAGGACTTGCACACAGAGATCAAAGGGAGACTAGAAATCGGTTGTTAGGAAAGAAAAAGGTTCTTTCATAGTATCAACTTTTTAAAGCTGGTGATTATTACTAACCTTGGTAGTGCACGTGGCAGACCTCCCCACGAGGGAGGCCTGGGCAGAGGCACTCCACCGATGGCTGCGGACACCCTACCTGAGCCCAGCAGGTGGGTGCTCAGAAAACAGCTTGTCCTCTGCTCCTCTGTGGGGCAAGAGCAGGCCAGGGGAGTGCCGGGCTTGGCAGAGCACTGCTACCAGGAGAAGGGGGAAGCACCAGAAATGCTGAAATAAACACCGGACTCACTCTTCCCTCAATGCTTTCATTGGGTTATTTTTCTCTTAGTGTCTTTTTTATCTGAACTGTTGTGCCATTGCACTGACCTGCACTGAACACCCAGGGAAACACATACAAATTATAATAGCAAGAGCAGACACCTCTTACACAAGCTCTGGCAGAAAAACTCAGCAGGAAGAAAACCAAGGAGAGAGGGAAGGACCCGTAGACTCCTGGGCAGTGATGTTGAATCCTAAATGATTAAGTAGCTGTTGGCAAGAAGGGAGACCAGAAGGGCACCCAATAAAGGGTAGGGTGGCACAGACAAAGGGCATCAGTCGGGGCACCACCTTGATACCCCTGGTCCAGTGAGTCTGACAGACAGCAGCCTGGGGGGCAGCATGACTGAAAGCCAGCAGGGATGGGACAGGGGCCCGAGCAATGGACAATGCTCATAAGAAGTCAATGCTCAAGCCTGCGGATGATGGAAACTGGCAGAGGGGGAGAGGAAGACATGGGCAGCTCTGGACTGTAGTTAAGTCTGAGTGCTAGGGAGTCTCCTTCAGCAGGATCCTGGCCAGACTCTTCACAATTTCTACTTTATCTGAAGACACATAACGGGTAAGGGGCTGCCAAGCACCCTAGTGAAGTCTGGAGCACCCCAGGGAGCCCATTCTCCCATCCCCCCCACAGTCTCCCTCACCCTATCCCCACCCTCACAGAGGATGGAGGCCAGCAGACACGCACACACAGCCTGCACACAGGGTGAAAGGTGCTATTCTTCTGGGCTCCAGAGAGAAAGGCTTACACAGAGGGGACGGCTGGACAGCTGCGATTAGGACAGGGCCAATGTGGGCACGCAGGGGAACTGGCCCACACGAGACTGCCAGACCATGTCCTGAGGACCCCGGGCTGCCGCCATCATCCTGATCTACCGAGCAGGGCTGTGCTGAGTTCCCCATGCATGCAGGTACTCTAGCCTGTGATGCACAGGTTACTCACCGCTGGAGCCACCCCAAGCTAGGGGCAGCTGTGCAGCCTTAGAACTGGGACCCACTGCACTGTCACACAGGAAGCCCACGTCCGAAACCACCCAGCAGTCACATCGCCGTCACCTGCAGCTGCACAGACTACACAACAGCAGAGTTGAAATGTTTACGCTTGAGAACAGGATCCCTTTTCTCTTTTCCTAGTCTACACAAAGGTGTCGTAGGCTGGTCACAGCTCCGCAAAACCTGTTTCCATGGTCCCGCTCCTGATTACAAGAGCCATGGTGTGGAAGGGGAGGCAGTGGCTGAGCAGGTCTAAATAAGAAGACCCTGCAGGGCTGGCGGTTAGTGGCAGGGTAGAAGGGGTGAGCCGGGAGGACCCAGGAAGGCAGAGTTCCAGCCTGAGAGACTGGTCACAGAAAGACAGACAGGAGAGTCGTGGCACACAAACCCCTAGGTGCCTGCGGAGTGTGCGGTAGGCCATGCAGAAGGCGGCCTTGGAGTTGAGAACTCAGTTTAGTGGTCACAGAAACTCTGAAAATAAGAGTTAGCCCAGAAACACGGGAGTGGGAGAAGGGGGAAAAGGACAGCAGCCCAGCAGACGACTTTGGGATGCAGCTGGAAGTAAAGCAGGAGAGCAGAAACCGAGGTAGGAAGTCAGGACAGGAAAACAGAAGTCGAGACCTCAGCAAGGGCCAAGCAAAATTAGCACTACTGTGGGTTTAGATGATTTTTTCTTTTCTGCGACTGGGTCTCACTCTGTAGCGCAGGCTGGTCCTAAACTTACTATGGAGTCCAGGCTAACCTTGGACTCACAGCAATCGTCCTGCCTCAGCCTCCCAAGTGCTGTGATTACAGGCCTGCGCCACCACGCCCAGCTTATGTGGTGCTGGGGAACCATACCCAGGGCCTTACACTTGCCAGGCAAGTACTTTACCTGCTATGCCATTCCTCTAGCCTATGGGTTTAAATGATTTAGAACACTGACAGTGAATCGCAGCTTCTTCCAGAGCCACCGGGTGGAGGAGGAGGCTGTAGCAGAGGAGGTGAAAGAGGAGGTTATGATGCAGAAGGCAGAATTTATCCCAGTGGCTGACAGCCCTTACAATGACAAGAAGTGGCATGGAATCTCAGAGATCTCTTCTCTGAGGGGTAGGCACGACGCAGGGGGGAAACACACTGAACTGGAAACAGAAGTGACTGTGCTTCATTTTGCTTCCGAGTGGAAACACGGAGAATCTAAGTTTACAAATACTATTGAACGAAAGGCGATACTGACTCACTTCCAGACCCAACCTACATAACTCAGTAGCGAGTCCTGAGCTCACCATTAGGACCTCCGGCGTCAGACCTTACCTCCTTTCTGGGTCACTTCACCTCCCCGTCCTTCCTGTCTCCAGCCGCGAGATGGGACCACCAAAGTCCAGGCCGCGGAGCGCTGTCAGGACCAGGGGGCCGCCTGGGAGATGGGGGCTGGCGCAGTGGAGTGGTGTGTGCTCGCACGGTGACCTGAATCATTCTCCCGCCGACATCTACTTAGGGACCACAAAGGTAGTCGTGGCCGCTCTTGACCATTTTTGTTCATGTGGTTTTTATCTCTTTAGGAATGTGGTGACAGGCTCTGTTAGTCTGACCCTCCCTTATTTGAAGGAGAGGCTGAAAGTCAAGTTTGGAAATGACAGAGGAGAAGTAGCGGGCCACGCTGGCTCCACCCACGGACATCTCCAGGAGGCCAGAGCAAGACTCATCAAGATGCTGACAAGACTCCAAGCCCTTACCTGGGCTTTGTTCTCAAAGGGATTCTTGCTCTGTTTAGGGGATCATAACTTTCTGAGGAGGGAAATTAAAATCGAAGGCGACCTTGTCTTGGGGGGCCTGTTTCCTATTAATGAAAAAGGCACCGGGACAGAAGACTGCGGGCGCATCAACGAAGACCGGGGCATCCAGCGGCTGGAGGCCATGCTGTTTGCCATCGACGAGATCAACAAGGACAACTACCTGCTCCCCGGGGTGAAGCTGGGCGTCCACATTCTGGACACGTGCTCCAGGGACACCTACGCGCTGGAGCAGTCCCTGGAGTTTGTCAGGGCGTCGCTGACTAAAGTGGACGAAGCGGAGTACATGTGCCCCGACGGGTCCTATGCCATCCAGGAGAACCTCCCGCTGCTCATCGCGGGGGTCATCGGGGGCTCCTACAGCAGCGTCTCCATCCAGGTAAGGGGCGGAGGCACCTGCGGAGAGGCGGAGCCTCTCTACTGCTGTGACTCCTGGGACAAGAGCAGGCAAAGTGGGTGACAGGAATAGCAAAATCATTAACTTCCGTGGGTAGCTGAGAATGCAGGTTTTGGGACAGAACATTACCAGTAGAAACTACTGATAAGTGTAGTAGGCAGCTGCTGCAGCAAAACAAACTCCCCAAACGCAGCAGTTGAACAAAATTATGCATCTGCCTGGAGATCAGCATGAGTGAGCTCGCAGGGGCTGGGTGTCAGTGGTGGGTGGACATATCCAGGGAGCCCCTTACCTTCCCTCGGACACCCACGGGCCAGCCGGGCAGGTTTTCCCCAGACAGCAGCAGAGTTGTGAAGGATGCCCCTTTCACGTTCAGTGGGCAACAGACCTACTGACATCTCACATAGCAGAAGCAACTCACAGGGCCCAGCCCAGAGTCATGGGGTCAGAGAGATGGCCCTGCTCCTGGGACAAGTGTCCCAAAAGGTAGGAGAAGGATGAACAATGTGCCAATGTCCCTGAACGCACAGTACGTCCTACCAAAGCAACATTTTGTTCAGAGGCAAACAGTGGAGAACTTCTCAGGGTATAAACCTTAAGACACAACTTGAGAGAGAGAGAGAGAGAGAGAGAGAGAGAGAGAGAGAGATCATTTAATACACAACTTAAGCTAGAGAAGAAACTGACACTCAGCTCTCCTGGTGTTGTTAGGGAAAGAAGCAGCGTACGCTCAAACTCCCACAGTGTTCACCTACAGGGGCAGAGACATGTAGGGTCAGACTAGACCCAGGAGCCACCTACACACTTCCCACCTGTGAGCTGCCAGAGCTTTCCCAGGGAGGGCAGCACAGAAACAGGGCTCAAGGAGACCTGACCTCCACGGCTCCACACAATTCCATGTTCACATGGCTCAGAGCACTAACGTCACCATAACACAGGCCGGTGGATCTGAGGGCCACCTGTAGGCTCCTCCCAAGGGCACAGTCAGAGCCCCAAGCACCAAGGGAGCCGTCCAACGCCAGCGGGTCCGTTACTAGCAAACCCATTTAAATTGGGTCTACTTACCCGACAATAGCCTCACTTCCATATCCCAGATTAGCAGCACTTAAAACTTCATGTATAATTCTGTACTGTTCTAAATGAGCTGTTTCGAATTTCTTTCCTTCTTCAGAGCACACAGTCACATTAGGAGTAATTAGGGTAATTGGTTTTTCATAAACACCCTCTGACTTCATTAGATGGGTAGGAAATCCTGCACACCTCCAAGCACACCATGTTAATTGTCACTACTTCTATACCTGGAGCAGGGGAGATGATACATGTGGTCTGAGAAGAAAAATTCAGGCTATATACATGCTACACTTCGTAGTCACTTCCCCCATCAAATGTCAGTCATTCTGTGATTACTTATTTCCTACTCTGGTGACCACCAGGAAGGAGTGAGGGCACCTCTTCTAAGGTTTCTTTCTCCCATCACAACAAATGGTCTTCCATGGCAGTGTCCAAAGTGACTTGTCCCCAGTGTTCATCCATCTGGACATACTGTTCCTTTGATACTCTATTCTGTTAGCAGAGATCACAAAGAGAACATGGGCTTCTAAAATCCTATCCTTGCTTTTAAGGGAGAAAGCCGCTTGCCACAAATGACCTGGCTTATTGTTTTACCCCTCTGGCCACTATCACCACAGAGTAATAAACACTGATGAGGTTTTGCCTTCATGGCATGAGTCAAGAAACTCAAATTCTCATGCTATAAGTAGGAGGACAGATTCTGGTATCAGAAAGATGAGCTGGGTATGAACCCTAATGCCACCATTGCCTGGTTAAGCTCTCAAAAGAGGAAAACAGAAGTCACATCAAAAAGTTGCGGAGAGGATAATCTGAAAAAAACTGTGGAAGTCCCCCCACCCCAAAACGAACAGATTCAACAAATGGTTATCATCATGT
The DNA here is from genome assembly GCA_004027205.1 of Ctenodactylus gundi. Lineage (NCBI taxonomy): Eukaryota > Metazoa > Chordata > Mammalia > Rodentia > Ctenodactylidae > Ctenodactylus > Ctenodactylus gundi. The sequence continues at coordinate 27,481 of PVKB01002716.1, read as the reverse complement.
CCCTAAAGTTACAGGGAAAATTAGTGGACAAGCCATGTTCAATGCCACTTCTATGGCCTTCCAGGGGCCATGAAGTCTAATGAAGTCAGTGCTGGTCACCACACAGTCGGCCAATAAGTCAGTCTGCATAAAGATCCTATTATGTGTTTTGAAACTAAAAAAAAAATTAAAAATTCTAAGTCTGGCTGTGGGTACAGCACAGTTGGGAAACACCAGGATTCTGATTTGAATGTGGCCACGTGGCTTACAAGGTAAGAAAAAGGCAAGTATTGAGAATAACACAGGATGAAAGGCTTACAGGTCCACAGCGCAAACAAGGCACTGGATCTGAGAAGCCAGTCAGAAGGTCACGGCAGATGTTCACAGGCAAAGCGATTAAGCCTGCACAGGAACAGAGAAGTGAGCTAGAGAGGAAGGGACAACACAGGCTCCGTGCCCTGCCCCGGGGTTCCAGGTTCCCTGAGCAGGCAGGAGAGGATGAGGCATGCCCTGGCCCAGGACACAGTCAGCCCGGGACCTGGAGCAAACTGGTCTGCAGGCCAACTCCAGGTCCTTCTGGGAGACTTCTGCTCCAGGCCTTCCTTCCAGCAAAGTGTGGCAAGTGAAGATGGGTCTGATGAGGCACCTCGACAGCTGAATTAGTGTGTGCCTTTCCTCTGGAACAGGTGCGTCTTTTAGTGTCACACACAGAAGGGGTGCTCTAGCAGGCCCGGGGGCAATTCTTTCCTGCTAGTGGCAGGTAGGCAGAACCACACACACACACACACACACACACACACACACACACACACACTCACCTCTGGGAAGTTTGGCCAGGGGAGCCATTGTAGTCCAACAGGGAGGATGAGGGACAGGCAACACCCAAAGCACTGGCCTAGCCAAGGAAGGGAGATGTACAAATTCAGTCATTCTCTGCCTTTTCTCCCTCAATGGGCATTTCTCCCACAGAAAACAGCAGGCCCTGCATCAGCAAATATACTTGGGGATGTACTCACCCCTTCGGTGAATGCTCTTTCTCGACACATTGTTAAGCCTATCCCCATCTGCTCCATCAGCCCATTTTCCTATGGGGAAAACCTAGTTCTTTAAGAGGAGAACCAAGTAGATCACCTCACATGTGGCAGTCTTCACGTGCTCAGCGAGAGGCCGTGACAGCTCCCAGCTGCCTGTGCTCCCTGAAATGTTCTCAAAGAATTCCTGACTCGGGGACTTTGGTACTCTCCATCTGTAGTTCTTGACAGATGGAGTAAAATTTAACTGGAACCTGGTCGTTGTTTTGTCCCTGAGTACTTAAGTGACTTCAGTTCCAAGCAGAGATTTGGGTTAAATGGCATCTAACCCTGAGCTCTTAGGAAGGGCAGAAGTTTCCCTGGAAAGGGCCTCAATACTTATTTCCCACCCCTTGTAGTCTGACCCATTGTATAGTGTCTAGCGCTGACTGAACCCCAGGAATCTCTAGCCCCGTTGATGGTTGCAACAACACAGCTCAGCATGCTATGGATTTAGAGGTGCTGTGCACCACTCACACACATGTACCTAGGAAGAATCACTTGAAACTCAACCCTAGCCATCCTAGCCAAGCGTGGCAGTGCTAACCTATTATCCTGGCACTCTGGAAAGCTAAGGCAGGAGGACCGCAGCTGGAGCCCAGCCTGGAAATCTTCACAGTTTAATGACATCCTATCAATAAGTAACTATATAAATAAATAAATAAAATAGGATGGGATATAGCTCAGTCTATAAGACTTGGGCTCAATCCATACGACTTGATGGGAAGATAGAATAGCTAACTCCTTTGCAGCTAATTCACAGACATTAGCTAGGTGGGAAAGGGGAAAAGCACATGAAGACACCACCATCTTCCTGGCCCACCAACTCCCCCATCCTGAGTGGATCGCCACAGGCCACTCTCTACTAAGCACTGCCCCCTCCAGTCATCCATTCCTCATTTAAATCCCACTGCTTCTGGAAAGGGTTCAACATGGATTTCCCATCTTATGGGAGAAATGAAAAAAATAATGCCTTGGAGGTCCAGGCCTCTCGTCGCCAGCTGTCTATAGGTATCTGACAAGCTGATAATGGAGGCAGTTATATTTTCTCTGTGAGCAAACAGATAAACTCCAGGGCAGAGTTCCTCCGCAGCAGAGCTCCTTAACACTTCTGGCTGGATGCCTGTTAATGACGGCCACCCTCTCTGTCACAGAACCTTCAGGAGTTCCTATCATAAGATGCAGGCAGCCCCCACATGTTCATACCCTGGCAATTCACAAAACGACCCTTTTTCTTCCCTGAGACTCCTGGCTCTGGAGCCAGGCACATTGAGGGCCACATCAGGAAGAATTCCTAGATGAAACTGCCAGAAGTAAGGGGCAGAAGCAGGCAGTCCTGTCATGGAGTCAGTCAAGCAAAACCATGAAGTATATGGCAGTAAAGAACATTGCATCATTTTATAATTGTACTTTGTGCAGTCAGAATATTCTACTAGGGCCTAAGCTATAACAAGGGAGTATGGAAAATGTGACGCAAAATAAAGAACCGAGAGCTCTTGATGGAGATCACATGGAGGAGCCGTCCAGGCAATTGCTTCTTACTTGTTTACTGCAGCATGGTGCAGCTTGATGATGCGACCATGGACGTACAAGTAGGGTACACATAAAATCATTTTCCATCCGGAAATAATGCCTTTTTAAAACAAATGTTTTAAGTACAACAAAAACTGTTGCATAGAGTCGCAATGACATGGATCAGAGAGAATGTGAAGTAAAATTGAAAAACAGTAAATCATCTAATAAGCCTCAGAGGCACATACAAGCAAATTATATCAATAAAACAGGCACAAGTGTAGGGCCTATGTGTCATTTGACAGTATAAGAACTGGGAGAACAGGGACAAAAGAGATAAAATGGGCAAATGTGAATAAAGAAACAGTTTTGTGTGAACAGACACCCTGTCTGTGAGGTCCCCCTGAAGCTGCCAGCACAGGCTGTCACAGAGAAAGAGAAGACCCCTCCTCACAGGAGGAAGAGCGTGTGCTCCAGCTGCTGGGGACTGCCAAGCCCTACTCCCCGTCAGTGCAAGCCCAACCTTCCAAGGAGCTCCTACCCAGCTTCCCTACGCAAGCACTTTTCCTCCCTGTGAATTTATTATACATGACTGTCCAGAGATCTACTTTTTCCCTCAAACTATAAGCCACTGAGTTTAGAATCTTTGCATTGCTGGCATCTAGAATAATTTTCTACCAGGCAGGGCAACATATGACAAATGATGACACAAAAGGAGCATGTGGGATACCACCTCTGTCTACCCATATGCCACAAGGCCTCGGTCTAGAGCAGTTATAGGGGTTCTTCTCCATTGGCCCTTACACCAGCTACCCTGGAGATGAATAAGCAAGACCAACACAGCCAAGTGTCCCCATCACCCCCCACAAGGTTGGAACATGCCTTACACCAACAACACTGTGTGTCTCTTCAGAGAAATGCTGGATGCCGATGAGGCATAGGCATTGGGCTTGTAACTAAGACGGAAGAGAGAGGCAACATTCTGCACCACCCCCAGAAAAGCAGAGAACCGCACCATAAATCATTCACAAAGTCATCCCAAGAGTCACTACCACTGGAAAAGTAGAACTGAGAGCTGTATTTCCTGAGTTCCATACTGCAATACAATGATTATAGTAGAAATAAGTGATAATTATAAGCCTCCATGGTGCCTTTCTTAACAAATTTCAACAGAGGGATTAACTCAGGGTGCCAGCCAGGTAAGACTGATTTAACACCCCGTATCTTTCTGCACACGCAAGTTGGAAAAACTAGTAGTGCCTCTCTCTCTCTAGGCTTTGGTGGAATTATGTAAGAAATACATGAAAAGACACACAGTAACTCCCATGATATACACTCAGCATCTTAGTAGATGATATTATCCATCCATGTTTTGTTTTGGTTGTTGTCTTTGAACAACTGAAGCCCAAAGGGGATGGTTTTAAGAGGAACTAACACTTAAGAAGCTTAAGTACCAAGTTCAAGTTCCTATCAGTTCCCAGATGACACAGCAGAATCAACCTCAGAATCCGGCAGCTTGCCTCCCACGCTGCTGTCCCTACCACACCCCCACACAGCCGGAGCTTCCAAAACCTCATTCAAAAATTATCTCAGATGGAATCTTTGTATCGATTTCCATCCCATACATTTCGCTTAAAGGTAGCCTCACCAGACTGTCCTTGCTTTGCGTCCTGCCAACAAGGGCAGTGCTGTCCCAGGGCTCTGGCACAGGGAGCAGAGGCACCAGCCACGGCAATTAATACGCTCTGCTAACACTGCTCCACTGCACAGAGTCCTCGCTGGAGGAAACCACCTAATATGCACCGCCTTCCCTTCTGCCGTGGGGTTAATGTTCTCCTTCAAGAATTGCCTTTCTGCCATGTGTTTGGAAACATCTCCCATGAAAGCAGGACTGCCATATGTGGCGATCCATTTACAGGGCAGGTGAATGGAACACGGCTGTGAGCCAGGTCTGTATCACAGACCCTAGAGCAGGATGGAGGTCTTGGAGTGAAAATTAAGCACTGAAGATGTCTCCAAGATATTAACAACATTTATGATTATAGGTGAGCAGGCAAACCAACAGAAATAAGACTTCTGATACTTTGGGTTAAACCTACATTGCAAATTTGCTTTATGGACACAAAGTTCTCTCTTCAAATTGCCATCAAGCCTGTGCCTGTTGTGACAGATCAATAAGTACAAGGTTCAGGATTTCAATATAGAAGGAGCCAGCTCTGCACAGATTACAATGATGGAGGTCCATTGATTTGGTGTGTAGAAGTGCATCTACTGATCTATGAAAAATGCTGCTGAAAATGCAGAGTTTTTTTCCAATGAGTAGACTTGGGGAATTTGAGCACAGTGCTCCCAAAACACCTGCAGCTAAACTTGAAGCCAATGCCAGCACACCAGGCAGTATATCGGTAGGACCTCAAACATTAAAATTGCAGTGTCACTATTTTTGACCTCGCCACCTGGCATTCATCCCTCTGTCACTAGTGACAAAGTCTTGACTCTCGCCAGCTCTCTCACTTCCCATTCCAATCAAGGGAACTGCAACCCAGAAGGAAGTGTGACAGCAGCAGCAGCTTCAAAACTTTTCCACACACAGACCAGAGATCCTTGAGAAGCAGGAATGGCACAACATCTGGGGAGATGTGCCATCCCTTCAAAGTCCCAAATCTTCCAATAAAGCATCGCAGAGACGAGCCCGGTCCTGCCAGGCTGGGACTCCAATCCAGACAGATGCCACCAGGTTCACAATGTCTTCACAGACTGCAAACCATGGAATTAACCTCTCCCCAAATAAAAGGACATAACTGAAGATGCGACTGACCATTTTTCAGATTTTTTTTCTGTAAAATTGTAACTTTTCATTGAAATAAAAAGTATAACTATGCACTGTGCACATGTTGCCTGTGTCCACAAAGCAGTTTGCACAAGATTTAAAGAAATCCACCAATATATATATAGATTGATGCCACCCCACAAATTTCTACTGATACCAATGGCTACTTAGTTGACTCCTAGCTCTTATTTCTACATTAAAGAACAATTTTGTTCCATCTCTTCAGAGGTCCTCTAATGAAGGCAAAAGCTCTCCTGTCTTTCTACAGTTTCCAGCAACTATTGTAACTAAAGACCCACTCCTTTCCTAGAAGGATTTGAGGTAGACTATAATAACATGAATTAAAACATCAGTACTTGAATATCAACCAAATAAAATGGTTTTTAATCAAACTTGAAGTTTCTCTAAATTTCCTATTTGGATATTCCTCTTATTACCTTTTGGGGGCTTGTGGGAATTACGTGGTTCCCGATCTTCAAGAACTCTGGTCTAAATCAGAATGAGTATTTCACCCATTGGATGATCCTGTCCCAAACTCTCTTCAAGCTGGATGTCATCCATTACCGTCTTTTTCTAAAATATAATTTTGATCATGTTATTTTTTACTTGAAAAATTCTTAATGGCTTTTCATCTTGGAAAGTGTAATAGTCAAAATACTCTCTACTGCAGAGGAATCACCCAGACATGTGCCCACTGTCCTTCGATCCTCCTCTCCTGCTGATATCTACAAGGCCCCAGGGTTCCTTAAGAATGAAATATCTGATACTACTGAAGTAAACGCTCAATTTGCTCTCTCTACCTTTGTGCTCCTTTCTACCCCAAAACTTCCACTCCTCTTCTCTTTCTGGCAAACTCCACCTTTTCTTGAAGATGAACCCTAAGTGTTGCGCTGGCCAGGCCTCACCCTCACCAGATGAGCTGCCTTTTACTCTGTGATTTGAATATAGTCTGTAACCGCCTGGAGGGCAGGAAAGGTGTGTTACTAACCCTGGGAAACCCACATTGAGGCGACTGCCATGTGTAACTGGGCTGGACTGAAGTGTGCTGAATGAGACATCAGTGCCATCCCCAGAACTCTCAGCGCACTTTCAGGTACCAGTCCAGGGGTCATGTGTTTTCTTATCTCACTTCATAAGCCAAGAGCTCACCATACTGCCTTTTCACAGGGAAAGAAAATGAAGGTGTTAATGTAGGTTGACTGAGGTCAGGCAGCTAAAGGAGGACCGGCTGGGACTTCACAGCCCTGAGCCCTGAGCCACCACTCTCGCTGCTTCTTTTGTGCTTGGAAGCTCTGTTGAAATAGTGGACCGATAACAAAGAAGCCAAGAATAGCACAGTTCTCCTCACTACAAATAATGTCAATATGCTGCCTGCCTTAAATTATCCAAGAGCTCAGTCATAATGGTGATTACCCAAGGGACGTTTGAACTACAGCCTCAGCTCCCCTCACGTTCTCATCCTCTGGCTAACAGCAACAAGGACAGGGCACCTTCCTGTCAGTAAGGCCATCTTTGTTGTATTCTTTTTTACAAGAGACATCAAGGGAAACCAAAAAACATGCATCAGTTCGACTTGTGACTCTTTTAAATCTTCATGAGGTGCTATCAGAGATCAATATCTGAGGTGCTAAGAATGTGCTTCTGACCAGCCTTTTGGTGTCAGGTCGCCCCAAGAGTCAGCCTCCTGCAGGTGTCACTGCCAACACGGACTCTGGACAAGGCAGGACACAGAGGTCCCCTGACCTGCATTAGGGGTGGAATCTGAGCAACTCAACCTATGATACCTCTTGAAAACATGGACCAGGTAAACACTGACTCAGTGGACAAAATACCTTCTTTTCTCACTTGCACAAACCTAAGTCCTGAATATCACTGAGTCTGAGTGGGTAATGAGTTCTTCCTGAGAACTCACGTGACCTTCCATAAAGAGCAAGGCCATGCATACCCTGCAGACACCCAACAACACTGCCCTAGGGAAAACCCAGTATCTTCCAATGGCTAATTCAGATTTTGACTCAAGGAATCCTCCTTGGTCTTGACCTGGGAGAATACCAAAACAGATTACCTTCCAAAACGAAGAAAGTAAAGGCCTACGATGAGCCGGACTGCAAACCAGAGCCGTGGGTGCAGTGATTACAGGAAACACAGGGTGCAGAAGTGAGGCTGTGATGATTCCAGGAGACACTGGAGGCAGAAGTAGGTGACTTCAGCCAGGTCCGAGGCTTCTGACACTATCAGGGAGTTCTTTGGAGCAGCACAAAGCCCAGTTGGGCTGAGTCATTCTGTTGACTGGGAATGGCAATAACCAGCTCTGATGATGAGGGAAGTTTCCATATGTGCTGTAATGTAACCAAAAATGACAGAGTAACCCTCCTTCTGTAACAATGGGATCTGTACCCAAGGACAACACAGCCTGAACTCTGCTAAAACACACGCCAAGCCAGTGTCAGAGACACAGACCAGTAAGTAATCCCAGCACCTTGGGAGGGTGAGGCAGGAAAATCGCAAGTTTGAGCCCAGCCTGAGAAACTGTATGAGACCCTGCCTCAATTAAACAGAAAAAAAAGGGGTTGGGGATGCAGCTCAGGGAAAAGGCCCTGTGTTTAATTCCCAATAATAAAAAAAAACACAAGGCAACAGATTCTAATTAGGGAAAAAAAAAAAGCTTAAGGCAATAGGATCCAACTGGGGAAGGGCATTCTGGCACTTAACATCACCATCCCCGGGGCTCATTCATGTATTACCCAGGCAGTGAGGGCGTGATGGCTCAAAGACAGCACCGATATTCTGTCCAACTCACCTAGAAGATACTGGATTGGAAGAACTACACAAAACTGCCCTTCAGCCCTGCATGTATGACATAACAGATACAGGTATGGGCTTCTGAGAAAACAGCCCTGGAAATATATAACCTGTAAGCAGCTCTGAGTCCCAGAAAACCCACAGAGCTTGTCACCCAAGACAGCAGCAGCGGCTTTTCTCTCAAATGCATACAGCTCAGCTCTGTCAACAGATTCTTCTTGGAAGCCACCACTACATGCCTACTTACCCTCTGGATTGTTCATTGCTAAGCCTAAGTCCACTCATTTATCGGCACAGGCTTGGAAGCCAATAACCGTAAATGTTCTGGACTTCAGTGGGGAGTCACTAAATGATGTTAGTAGGATGTGTATTTGTACTGCACTCCAGCTGCAGAGTCCTTCAGCTGAAAAAGCACCTGGCATTGCATCAGATAGAAGGCACAAAGCTCATGTCGGAACCAGGTACGCCACAAATACTCACAGGAGAAGAAGAACTAGAGGACAGGTGCGGGTGCTCATGGGAGACTCTGAAATTTTCCAATTGACAGTGACTTTTTTCACCACATAAAAAGCGCAGTGGACTGCCTGAGGTCTTTCCTGGAGTTCACACACTTGCTGTCATGATCACAGAGCCACTGGGACACAGCATGTGCTTGAAGTCCTGAAAGGAAGAGCCTTGTCAATGGAGAAAAACTGTCAAGAGAAGTAAAACTATCACACAAATTGGTGTTTAACTCAGAATTCCCATCAGTGGACAAGTGAGGTTAGAATACCAGCTGTGGCACTGGTCCACATGTGCTTGTGAATTATAGGAAAGATAAAATTTTATATAATCCCAAAACAAGTAAGCAGTTGATGTAAGGACCAGCCCCTGGTTGCTTGTTCACCTTGTACAGGACACATTGTCTCCAGAGAAACTTCCCTGTCCCAGCTGGCCTGAGTCAGTCACAAGGAACACCACATTGGGCATAGGTTTGCCTGAATCCACTCTAGATACATGGGGTATGAGGACCACAGCTTCCTGATAAGGCCGTTGGTTTACTCTCCTCAGAACAACCAGGCTCTTTCCAACCATCCAGCAACCCCGTGAGTCTAAAACTAGACCAGCTGACACAGAATTGGCTTGTGCTCTATTAGCTTCTACACAGCTAATTTGAAGAAAATGGCTTTTGTGGTATGCAAAGGTTGGCTGAAGAGTCCTAAAGGTCTAGACCAGGAGTGGAGAGCCTTTCTTCTGCCAAGGACCATCTGGATATTTATGCCATCATTTGTGGGACATGCAAAATTGGCAACTTAAAAATCAGCCTGCTACATTTGGTAAATATTTAATTATTTTATAATTAACACACTCCTGACATGACATTTGCCTTGGCCAAGCCAGAACAACTGGTTTCATAATATGACCCACCCCTGCTCTAGACAAATTCCATGTTGTCCTAGCTATTTTTTGTTGCTGTGACAAATACCTGACATGTACCAATCTAGGGGAGAAAAAAAATTTATTTTAGGTGTGGAAGTTCACAGTTCATTCATGCATGGCTGGCAACAGTGGAAGCACACAAAGGAGACAGAGATACAGGCAGCTACTCAAGGCAATGCAAACAGGATGCCAAGCCAAACAGGAAGGGGCAGCACCTTCCAGGTCCTGTCCCAGTGACCCACCCCTTCTGTGTCTAGGTTCAGTGTTCTGCCCCTTCCAGGTTTATGCCCTTTCCAGGCCACATGAAGAGCAATGTACCACACAACTGTAATCTACAGCAGGCCCAAAATCCACCACACACCTGTAATCTATAACCTACGACATGCCTGTCTTCCATCACACACCTATACTCTACCACACACCCATCATACACCCCTCCAGACCAGGCCCCCATCTCCTAACAGCACATGGTTCCATAGATAATCCATAACATCCAAATGCAGGAGAATTTCAGGAGACATTCCAGATCCAAACCACAATACCTGTCTTATGTGTCATCTTATTTTAGTGAGAGATGGAATGGAATCAGTGCAGAGCACACAGTGCTAGAGAGAGGCATTTGGCATAGCTCTCCATCACCTGTTGGCAGCCAGCTTTCTTCCTCCCCACAGAAGCCCATCTCTATCTTTAGAAAAGATCCCACAGCAGAGAAGACAGTTTCCCACCCATTATGAGCTCATCCAGGAGCCATTATTCCGGGCAACTCCTTGCTGTGGGAGGTACCAGGCACAGGCCCTGCTTGTGAGTTCTCACTTCACAGAGAAACATGTGACTAACCCAGCAGCCACCACATCCTTGAATCAGTGACATGAGACTCTGAAATGGAACATGCAACTCAGCCCCAAAGAGGCACTAGGGAAGGCTGCTCGGGGAGAGACCCTTGGTGGAGACTTGAGCAGATGAGTGCTAAGGCCATTGTGAGCTGCATGGGCAAAGTGTACCAACATCTATAGATCTGAAAGCATGACCCGCCAGAGAAATGAGGTACAGCTGCCTTTAGTTTACGGGGGAAATGGTGGCAAAGGTTCAACAACACATAACAATACATAATGACATATAAGTTGTGGCAACAACTTCAGATGAAGCCCATCCTAAATTACACCAGCTCATGGCTACAAGTATAGAGAAAACATAAAAATACGAATATTAGACTGCAGTGTCCTTGGGGAAGCCCAACAACTAGTCAGCATCCCACACTTTTTGAGTCAAAAAAGCCAATCCATTTGTGACTTGATGAGTCCACAATGAAAATATGGCAACTCCTAGTTCTGGACAAATTCAAACTACCAGGAAGATAGACAGTTTAAAGTATAGGAACACCGATCACAGAACAGCAGTGCACAGTGGCCAGGTAAAAGGTTGATCATAGTCAACCACAAAGCCATGTCCAGTGACAGGCTCTGTCACAAGGACTATAGGCCTCGCCTACCAGTCACAAAGCCAAACTCCTCTGATGCTTACAGCTCAAAGCCTCCAATCTCCCAGTGGGAAAAGCCCAGTGGATTCTCAGACAATCGCCATCATCTCTGCCGATGGCCAGACAGCAAGCAAATGCTCACAAGGCCTCCACTAAGTACAGATCAACGAGTGAAAGTAGTAACTTTTGGTAACAAAGAATGATTGCCCATGATCTCCAAATAAATGAGCCAATGGCCTCAGAAATAAAGCCAGCCCAATATATTAGAATATACCCCTGTGCTGTGACAGAAAGAAGTAGCATGCATCAGTTTGGGTGGATGCGCGCATGTGAAAAGCGGGTGAAGAGGGAAGCCCCAGTATCTGGAGGGAGCCACACCTGTGACCTCTCCAGCGAGGTCCCAAGCAAGGCACAGTGTGTGAGCCTCAGTCCTCGGTCTACTAGGTGAGACAGTGATAGTCCCTACCTTAGGTAATGTTGAGTAGGATCAAAGGAGGTAATACCTTTACAGCAGCCAGAACTGCAGGTGGCACACACACACACACACACACACACACACACACACAAATAGATTAGAATTATTAAAAATACTAGGAAACTTTAAAAGGCTTTCCCAAAAAGGTTAAACTAAGAAGAGAAACTTAGAAAACAGGAATATGGAAATTGCTCTTCTCTCTAACCACTTCTGAGGAATTCTGAATTGGCATCTCCAGAGAACAAACCATTCAACAATTCCTCTGCCTTTGGATATAAGTAACTTTTTTCCCACTTCTGCATGCTATGATTTGTGTCTCTCCTGAACCCAGGCTCAGCTGACCATTGTGCTACACCTGAGGAGGCCCTGACACACCTACAACACCACCCCTCCTCCCTAGTTCTCTAGACTCCCACACTAGCATTACGGCCAAGTAATCCTGCACAGCTCTGGAGTCCTTGTCTTCTCTGTCTTGAGACTATTCTGGATTGTATGAATTCTTTTTTTAAGTTTTTTCTGTCTTTAAGGTATGTGAAGGATATTCACTTTTAAACAATATTTCCTCACACACATACACACATATAGAACTACATAGCATTATTCTCCACTTCTACTAATAACATAACTTTAACTGGGTAACCTTTTTGCCAGAATTCCACATTACTTTCTTATTCTACAATGATTCGTCCCTCAATATTCAGAATGATGTCCAATGTAGGAGTTTCCCTCATTTTTTTTCCTCATTAGAGTGCCAGGGAGAAAGGGAAGTTTCAATGCCCAACTTTACTCTTCAGACACATGGAATGGGGACAGAAGGAGGCTTCAGAGTCTAGGATCCCTTTGCTGGGAATCCTGGCCACCAGAAAGTGCTGTTTCTAGGTGTGCTTTCAGTGTTTCATTCTCTAACTCCCAGGTGTTTAGGTCGGTCTCGACAATGTAACTTTGAGATTTAAAAAAAAATCCTACTGCATCAAAAAGAAGTGGTCTCTCCAGAGCTCCCAGAAACCCCACAGTCAGGGCCCTGCCCCTACATGGTACCTACTCCCAAGGTCACCACGGCAGAAAATCAGTTCCAGGTTCTAGAAGTCGTGACAGTCCCATCCGGGTGAGCTAGGTTAAGTAAGCACGCACTACTCCCCTGCCCAATGGTCTGTGGAGCCAGTTCATTCAGCATCCCTTCATCCTGAAAAAAGAAGGAACAATGGCATTCCAGCCTTCACCCACTCACCCACCCACACATGCACCTCCAGGCCTGGGAATTCGCCGCCCAGAGTTCAAATGCCAAGTGCAAAAATGTGTGGGGCTCCAATTTTCCATTGTGCTGTGCACTAGGCTCAACCTCTCAGCTGGTCTCTTTACGTTAACTGAGAGGTGTCAGGATTCAAGGCGAGACAGCAAGCATCACAACAGCCCCAGCTATACCCAGTGTCCTTCCGAGCGGCAGGAGCAGGGCTGGCAGCCCTGCGTGGATCTGGGTGCTGGCTCCCTCTGTTGGTCATCCAAGGACTCAGTGGATTTGCATTGCTTGTGCCTGTGCTAACAACTGCCTATTCTAAGCTGTGCTTCCCCAACCAAATATAAAAGAAAATCACAATTTTTTCAGTGAGAAAATTTCAAAGTACTCATTCTTGCTGCAATGTACATAAAGTACATTTTCGTATACATTCCAGCTGCCTTTGATTAAAGTCTACTTAGAGTACCGCAGAATTAAAGTCAGCATACAGAAAAGATTTCGGAAATCAGGAAACATGAAAAGAAATTTAGTAGACATGCAGGTAGCGTGGTCAAAATGTTTTATGAATACATATTTCTCCAAATACTCTGTGCAAAAATCCTTGTGCAAAAATCCTCTGTGCAAATGTCTCTTGCATCTTTTATTCTACCTTAAATAAAACCTATGAAATAATAGAAAATGGAAAAGTTTTTTTAAATTATAATTTTGATTCAGTAAGCTACAAAGATTCCAAAGCAGGTGACCCATTATTAACATTTCCTTCCTGGGTTTTTAAGTTTTAAACTCAATAAGAAAAGCATATCTGTATACCTTCCTTTCACATATTTCAAGCAGAATTAAATTTTAAGAAAAAAAAAAGCGAAGATAAAGATGGTCCAGTTTTCCTAGCTTTAGAGAAGTGCATGCTAAAATGTTGAGTGGAGCAAACAGAGTTTCAGTAGCACTGATTTTTCTTAACCCAGACAAATAAATTTCTACTTTGGACTGTCCATGTGGCACACAGCTCCCAAATTAAGCTCTTCCCGAGCCTGCCAATTTTAGCAAAGGAGCTGGAAATGAGAATTAGGCAACAGGCTCTTCTCTTTAACACAGCCAAGTCTCTAAACCTCGAGCTCACCCAGTTCACTCAGCCCCGTGTGCTCCGGCGGGACCCCAAGCTCTGGGCCGAAGGCCAGGCAGAGTCCCCCAGCCTACTGTGTACCCTGGCTGCAGCCCAGGACCCACACCATCCAATGTCCAAACATCCGGCCTCCCGGGGTACCTAGTACCACAATAGTATGCCCCGTGGGAGGAAAGCCAGAGGGCAGACAGAAGCCTGGGGTGTCAACCTCAAGTCCAGGCATTTATCAAATAAAGTCACAGAGTTACAAAAACTGTACATTTTTATCATACTCGAGTGGGCCTGTTCTTGCACACTCTCCCCACCCATTTCTTCTCTTCCTCCCGTCTAGTAGTGGTCTCCATTCTAGCTCAGGGTCGTCTTTTTAGAGTCCGCCACTTGGAGGGAACATGGAATACCTGCTTTTCCGAGCCTGGCCGCCCACACGCACGTGTTCTCCGGAACAATCGCGTCGCGTTCTTCTGCGGCTGAGTGGTATGCGACTGCACGCACAGAAGTGGGCGGTGCTCTGTCTCTTCTCTCTGCAGGTGGCGAACCTGCTGCGCCTCTTCCAGATCCCGCAGATCAGCTACGCGTCCACCAGCGCCAAGCTCAGCGACAAGTCCCGCTACGACTACTTCGCGCGGACCGTGCCCCCGGATTTCTATCAGGCCAAGGCCATGGCAGAGATCCTGCGCTTCTTCAACTGGACCTATGTGTCCACTGTGGCCTCGGAGGGCGACTACGGTGAGACGGGCATCGAAGCGTTCGAGCAGGAGGCGCGCGCCCGCGGCATCTGCGTGGCCACGGCGGAGAAGGTGGGGCGCTCCACGCTGCGCAAGTCCTATGACGGCGTGGTGCGCGAGCTGCTGCGCAAACCCAGCGCGCGCGTGGCCGTGCTCTTCATGCGCGCCGATGACTCCCGCGAGCTGCTGGCAGCCGCGGCGCGCGCCAACGCATCCCTCACCTGGGTGGCCAGCGACGGCTGGGGCGCCCAGGACAGCGTGGCCCGCGGCAGCGAGCGCGCCGCGCGGGGCGCCATCACCCTGGAGCTGGCCGCGCGCCGCGTGCGGCCCTTCGACCGCTACTTCCAGGCCCTGAGGCCTGAGACCAACACGCGCAACCCCTGGTTCCGCGACTTCTGGGAGCAGAAGTTCCAGTGCAGCCTACGCGGTGGGCCGCACGGCGCCCGGCCGGCCTGCGACCCGCGCCTGGCCCTGGACTCCAGCAACTACGAGCAGGAGTCCAAGATCATGTTCGTGGTGAACGCGGTGTACGCCATGGCGCACGCCCTGCACCGCATGCAGCGCGCGCTCTGCCCCAACACCACGCAGCTCTGCGACGCCATGAAAGTGCTGGATGGCAAGAAGCTGTACCGGGACTACCTGCTGAAGATCAACTTCTCAGGTGAGGGGAGCCGGGGTGCGGCCTCACTCTGAGGAGGTTCTGGGCTGCCGCCTCACGGGTGAAGGGGGACCCTTAGTCTTTTGTCTTTTGAGGTGTGCATGGGCATGAAATCAAATAGGAGCTAGACTCCTGTGCCGCTGATCAGAAATCCTGGTTTCACAGCTGCAAAAATGTTTCAGACCCTTAAACAGACCCTCCAAGGTGAGCTGTGACTTCCAAGCGAGCATCTGGGCGTGTGTGGCGTGGAAATGAGGCCCGTGCAGAGGGCCTGGCTTTGTCTGTCTCTGTCGGGCGTCAGCTGCAGGATGTGACAGGTGTGGTTCGGGCATTTCATCTTAGCAGAATTGACGCCTCGTTAAGGAACATGAACATCCAGACCTTCCGTGTGGATGATTTGAGCAAATTTCACAGCAGGGGAGAGAGGGGGGGAAAGTCACTTTTCCCGGAACTGAATTAGGGACATCCAGAAACGGCGGTTCATTTCTCTGCTATAAGGAAATGCCTCCCACAGCCTCTCAGACTTCGGGTTTCCTCAGGTTGTGCCGTGAAATGGAGCGGCTTTGCGGTGAGCTCTGCTGTGTTTGCTCTGCTCTGCCCTGACTGCACAGAGGGCACTGAAAGAGGATTTTTTGCCTCTTTATTTCTAAATATGGTCTAAGTGTTTCCAAATGTACTTTGTGTTAATACATTACTAACCAAACCCACATCTTCGGTTTGCACTCTTGCTCAGGCGCGTGCAGGATCAGCTCATTAGAGAACTTTTTCTAGGGACTAGAGTATAACCCCAAGTCTAAAATGGCAATATCGTTGGGCACAAAAGATTTTGCCGCTCAAAGCACTAGAGTGCTACAGGGCTTTCCTCTGCTGGCCTTGCACCTGCTCCCATCCTACCAGGCCTAACTACGGTCTCCACGGGTCTTTTCACGTGTTCAGATCCTGAAGCAAGTGGAGCTTCCAGGCCTCCCAGACAGGCAGCCAGGGAGCCGCATGGTCTGCAGGGTCTGTGGCAGCGGATAAAGGACCCAGGGCCACTGGCACTCGTTTCAGAATTGTCACCCCTGAGCAGAGGCAGCCCCGAAATTAAGCACTGGCCCCACAGATGTCTTTTTCCTGGCGTGCCCCCACCGGGGCCAGACTGTGGCAATGCTTCTGCAGTGGCCGTCCTTGTCACTGGAAACACACCCTCTTCCCGCCACCGCCTCTACTAAAGGCAGCCAGGATGAACTTTTTCTGTGTTCCATATTCACACAGGTATAATCACGTCTACAGAAATAACAAAAGAATACAAAAGTCGAAGTAATTATTTTTCATCTCAGAATCCCGGATCAGATCCTCATCTCAAGAAAAGAGAGCTGGTCTTGAGTCAGTTTCAAAGCGTATCCTCACGCTGCAGCCATTGAGCTGTCAGTTATTCAGAAGCAGCATCAGCGCTGCTCTGAAGTCATAGAGACTGCAGGGTGCCTCAGTCTGACCCCCGCCTCCGGCCTCCCCGGCCTTAATCATCAATCTTTGTTCGCCACGGAGATTGCTTTCTTTGTCCTAGTTTTTCCCTTTGTCTTTAGTATGAGAATACACAAACATGTCCACCTAAAGGTCGGCAGCCAAAGTCCAGCCGGCTCAGATCTCAGGGAGCCCGGGCAGGGTGCGCTCCATAACCAGGACGCTCCATCCGACTGCTGAGGCCTACAGAGGCAAAGAGAAGTGAAGGCATACGGCCATTAGTGGGAAAAATAAAACAGAAGTATCTTCTTTTTGTCTGTCTTCTTCAATTACCGGCTTTAACTGTACAATTCTATTTGTGTCTGTGCAGACCTGACCACAAAAATGCTGTTTTGGCCTTAGTGATGCATCAGACATAACCGTCCTCCACCGCCTCTGAAGTGAGTCGGGGGAGGAAAACAGATTGAAAGTACAGAAAATAGAGGGACTGCGGGCCAGCCACAAGATGAGTGTGCTTTGCAGTGAGAATTGGACAGAAAACGCATTGCTGTGGGAGGGCACCAAGACGCTAAATTAGCTAAATGGTACATTTAAAAAATAAAGAATTGGCTGTAATAATCTAGCACTACCAAATACAGATTATGGAATGCTAATTTGAGGGTACAGTAACTTCTATATGACTGAATATGTGGATTTCTTTTTTTAACTTGGAAATAGGAAACCAGGCATGATGGTGGACACTTATAATCCCAGAACCCGGGAGGCTGAGGCAGGAGGATTGCTCTGAATTCAAGGCCAGCCTGGCCTACATAGTGAGTTCAAAACCAGCCTGAACTACAGAGCAAGACCCTGTCTCCAAAAAAAGAGAGAAATGGTAAAATATGCACCTAAGACATGCAAATGGTTACCAAGGGATTTTTTTCCTTGTTAGATATTGTAAAGCGGGCATGTTGCATATTTTTTCTGAAACTATAACTGTTTGTGACTATGAATGTTGACACAGTGACTGAGGCAGCATTGCTGCGAACACCGTTGGAAGGGACAGCCCTCCTTGTCCTTGCAGAGGTCTGTGGGACCCGTGCCTCCTCCAAGCTCTGCTGAGAGGGATGGGGTGGCCACTTCCCTGACACCCCCAGCCTTCCCAGGATGAAAGAGCCAGACCTCCTGGGCCTCCATCCCTGCGAATCAGCCTGTTCCTGGGACCTGCGTGCACGTCCGCAGGGCCCAGCGCTGGCCTCACGGGTCTCGTTGGAAGTTAGCCCAATCTGAATTTTCCTTTTGCCAAATACATTGTGCAGAACAATCCCTTCCTGAAATTTCTTCTACACAGCGGCTCCCCCGTGCATGATCTTACCACTGCCAACCTGTGTAGACTCAGTAACCTCGTCAGTGAGGCCCCCTCCCCGCCAACCCCCCACTGGGGTCTGCTTTCCATGAAGCATGGCCAGGATGTCCATCACCATGCCCCCACTCAGGCCTGCAGGCACAGTCCCACCTCCTCCCTGCAGCCCCTGGTCCACTCCTGGCCTCCCTCCCTCTCCCTCTGCCGCCATCACCCTTGAGCCCCAGTCACTCCAGCAGCCTCATAGCCAGCCTTAGGGCCTTTCTGCCAGGGCTGACCCTGCGTGCACCCAGGACTCAGTTTCCTAACTTTGATCACGCTTCCACTTGAACGATTGTGGGTGTCCCTTCTGCCCACGGCCCCCAGCTGGTTTCTGCTTCCCTGTACCCGCCCTGCTTGCTCCTTACCCGTGACAGTTCCATCTGCCATCATACGCTTCACTTTCTTCATGTCCTTTTGTCACAGTGTGGTCCTTACACTGGAAGGTGGCCTCCATGAGAGCAGCAGCCCTGTGCGCTTGCTCCCTGCGGTGCCCAGACGTGGCTTCTGCTGTACCAGCACCACCCATCCCAACCCTGAGATAAACTTAAAGCCAGGTGTCACTGAAGCTGTGGACCACAGCCACTTCCTGCGTCACCGCCATGAGGGGCAGGGCCCGGGTAGACTTCAGGTCATGAGCCAGAGCCGCTTTTGAATGTCACTGAGCCTGGAAAATGGCTCTGATCTCACATACCTCGCACAGTTTCAGGCACACACCAGAATACCACGGAGAGAATGAAGGAGAGCTAGTCACACGAGGCTTAAGATACGATTCTTTTTGTGTCCCCTAACTGGAGCGAAGGTAGTTCATCAAATACCCAGACTTTAGAGGGGGAGCCTGAAATTCTAAACTTTTAACTTTAAAAAAGTTAGAAAGCATTTTTAATTAGTAAGATCTTTACATTAATAAAGTCTTTCCATGTGAAATAATGTTGTCATAAGAATTCTGCAGTAAATATTTAGTTTTTCTGTTTTGTTTTTGAGACAGGGTCTTCTCTCTGTGTTCTAGGTTGGTCCTAAACTCACTGTGGGGCCCAGGCTGTCCTCAGACTCATGGCAATCCTCCTGCCTCAGACTTCCAGGTGCTGGGATTACAGACATGCACTCCCACACCTGGCTTATGTGGTGCTGGAGAATTGAACTTAAGAACTTGCACTTGCTAGGCAGGCAGTATAACCACTGTGTTATTCCTCCAGCCTCTAAAGTAAATATTTAAATGAGAATTCTGTTGGATGCCATGTGGCTTTTCAAAAATTTCTTTGAGAAAAATTCCTTTGTGGTAATTATGTAAAAAGAAAATTTAAAGTACCCGTGATGGTTGAGAACGGAGGAAATACAGAGTTTCATTAAATATTTAAAGAAATACAACATCACTGTCGCAGTCTTCACGGCACAGTCTGGTCTCTGTCTTCCAGCTAGAGTAGGCCTGGTAAGTAGAATGGACTAAAACCACAGAGCTCACCCCTGGTGGTGAGCTGTCCCCGCCCCCTCCTGACAGAAGTGAGATTTAGGGTGTCAGCATTGGCACCTTCACCTCCTAAACCACAGCTGTGTGCTCAGCTGTGGGGGACATGGCCAGGGAGTTCAACCAGCAGACAGGAAAGAGGAAGGCACTGGCAGGTAGCACCCCATGCCCAGGGCCCAGGACAAGTCCAGCACCACATGGGCCTTGTCTCAGGAGCCCCGGCATGATGCTCAGGGTGACCAACATGCTCACGCTTGGGAAATAGAGAATGGGAAACCAAGAGCTTGACACAAGAAAAAATTCACCCATGAACAGGGGACAGCACAGCACACTGTGACATGCCTGCTTTAGTCACCCACTCTACACGTGTTCAGTCATTTGGCCAGCACCGGGGCCCCACAGTGAGCCAGGACACAGCTTCCCTTTCACGGAGGTACCCAGCCACCCATCACTGGACCGACTCCAACCGCAGCAGCAGGACTACAGAGCACTCCAGGCCTGGGGCGTCGCCGTGGGCTGTCTGTACTGTATCAGCCTTTGCTTGAGGTTGAAAAATCATCAGACATTTCACGCCCTGAAAAGATCTAGACCTCTTGAACAAATCTTGGTCTGGGATAGACGTGCTGTGCGGGTGACAGTGCCCACGACTGCTAGGTGGGTGCCTGGGCCGGGCCTGGGGAAGGGGCCGGGCTCTAGCAGCCGGTTCCCTTGGCTTGGGTTCTGCTTGCTTTCCATGTGCCCCTCACCCACCTCCTGGTACTGTAGAGACGGCCTGCTGAGGTCAGAGGCCCAGCGTCCAGGGGATGGGGCCCAGTCCCGCCTTAGGATACAGGTGTGCATAACTGGAAGAGCAGCAGAGACAGGAAATGCCTCTGTGTGTGACCCACTCAGGAGAACCAAAGTTCCCTGGACTGGCACTGGGATTGTAGCTACGCCCAAGCCAGCAATGCTGAATTTTCTGGGGCACTGAGCTCTGAGAAGCTCAGCTCAGCTGGACGCAGCCCAGAAAGGCTTTTCTCTGGAGAGGAAAAAAAAAAAAAAAAAAAAAACACCAGCCAGCCAAGCCCCGTAAGGAAGCCAGAATGGTAATGGCCACAGCCCGTAGATGAATGGGCTTTGAAGTCCCTGAGAGCCCGCAGCCCTTGATCTCGCTTCCTCCAACGCAGCATTTGCAGTTCCCACAAAAGCTCAGAAACCAGCTCCAGCTCTTCTGATCAAAAGCGTTTCCAGAACATAAGGATAAATACCCTGTACTTCTTTCTCTCCCTCTTTCTCTGGTCAGCTTCCTGGGGTCACAGAAAGGGATTTAAGCCCTTCAAGGGCACCACTAGCAGGGCCACTTGTTTGCTGATGCTGGTGCATTGGTGCCCAAGAGCCTGAGACGATCCCGGCATGAGGTCACTCCGCGGCAGGGATGGGCCTGGGAAGCTGGGCTCCTCCCCGCCCAGCTGAGTAATGCCGCTGCTCCCTTTGCAGTGCTGCTGCTGCTGCGGACTTCCAACTCCACATTTGTGCAGACTTAGTCCAAAGGCCACCTGTCCATGAAGCAGAGAAGGTTAGCACCCCCAACAGAGGGGAAGGAGGAGGAGACCACCACCTTGCTAACAGGAAAAAAGTACATGCTTTCCCTCTCTTTCCAGACTTTTTAGATACTGTGATATTTTCACAGAAACATCACTTACTCACAAAAATGAAAACATTTTTGAGTAATTTTTAAGCACAACTAATTCCATTTCAGAAACTGGTTTACCCGCTATTCCTGATGGCCAGACACCACGCCACCCCACAACAACCCAATCTAGAGGTTGCTCATCTTTGGAGACACAGTCACAGTCAAATTGGAAACATTTGTCTTCGTTTTTGTAGACACTTATGCCACTTTTCCTCTCTAACAGGACAGTCGAAAGCCAATACAGGAGACAGAAGTATTTTAAGGGGCTAAAAAAAAAATCTGACTAGGATAGCATGTCGAAGTAGAGAAATTGTCCCCACAGGATGCTTAAAGATGAACTTGTTCTCCAAGGGAGCAAGGAAGTATAAGAAGAAGTCCTTCCTAGAGTTCATAGAGGTTAGCCACCCTCCCTAGGATCCTAGCATAACGCACAGTTAACATATTTCAGATTTGCACCATAACGTCTCCGTTACAAATTGTGCCCATACACCCACACCATGGAGCCAAGCATGGTCAGTAGTTCCAATACCAAGAATTTGCCATCAGCCCTCTTCTTGCCCATTCATTCATCCTCCCTTACGCAGTGAAATACACGAGTTTTCAAGTACAGTAGAAGCAAACTTAAAAACGAGTCACTGTAGAACACTGCTTTAGTTATAGCCAATTTTGGAAAGATCATTATTTCAGTTTTACTTGTAGAATGATTCATCATGTACAGAACCCCACTGTAAGACAGTCTCGGTTCTTAGATCCCTTCCAGAGGAGAGACTGCTGCAGACTGCATGATCAGGCCATTGGCTGGCTACTGGTCTCGTGTTTTACCATAGCAATCCTGCTGTTCTAGTATAGCAGAGACAGAGCTGGGGATTATGAAGCGCGCCTTTTTATATTTTTTTAAAGATAAAGGGAAGTTGTGGACAGCACTAAGCTGCACTCTGCGACTTCTCAGAGAGTCTGTGGTACTTCACAGGAATCCACGCCAGGCACTACAAAGAATGAAAAGCAAAGAAAAGTAAAAAAGAAAAAACTCTTTGAGCCTTCAAGTAGTTCAGGAACTAGCAAGGACAATAGGAGAATATAACTTTAAGATTCTATCACAGTTCATCTTTGGCATCTTAAGGAGGTTTAAGTTGCATGATACACAGGCACAAGGGAGAGATCACAGTGGAACGGAGTCAGGAAGGACTTCCCAAAAGACATAACACTCAAGCTGACTAACATTTCTTTGGAGGTGAGAACCACTTTGCCTGTGGAGAGATCAGTAAACAGCATGTTTATAACTTTGCAAATGTTCATTTTTGCCAGAGACATCAAAACTCAGTTCTTTCAAGAATTAATACTAAATTAAAAGAGCAAACTGTTGAGTTGATTTTATAAACTAAATTGGAAATGCACGTTTTCATTCGTCTTTAATAAAAAGATACTTTTTTCCAAAATTACATTGATCGTGATCTCTGTCCTACCTTATCCACCCTTAACTTCAGCTGAAACTTAAAAAATTATAATCTAAAGTGGAAAGGAGGAGAGAGAGAGAGAGAGACCAGCAGTTTTTGGCTGCCAGCAGCCTGATAACAGCCCTTATATACATTGTATTCACTGATTCTCACGTTGATTCCCACACCTCTTATAGCCTGGTGTGATGGCACACGTCTGTAATCTCAGCACTCTGAAAGTCTAAGGCAGGAGGATCTTAAATTTCAGCCCATCTTGGGCAACTTAGCAACTTAATGAGACCCTGTCTCAAAATAAAAATTTTTTGAAAAAGGGCTGAGGGGGTATTCAGTGCTAAGGCCCTGAGTTTAATCCCTAGTACTACAAATAATAATAATAACAACAACAGTAATGACAATCCTAGCAAATGGGTAGATATTCAATCTTATAGAATAAAGTGGGGCTCGTAGTAGTTTAATGACTTCCACAAATTTGCAAAGCTAAGTATACTCCAAGGCCAGCCCAAGTCTGTATATTATCTAATCACCTATTCTTTTCCACTACTACTTCCTTAGGAGAAAAATAGTAAGTTTTCACCTAGAAAAAAAAGGGTTGTGTCCAAGTACTCTTTGCACAGCTTCCTGTGTGCAGTTGCTCTGACAGCACAGCTGCTCCAGAACTTACCCACAGAGGTGCCTGTTCCATGTCTGTGTGTCCGTGAACTGTCCTAAGGGTGTCTTCAGTCACGAGTGACCTATGTGTGGACTCCCAGATACCTGACTCACTCTTGGCTCCCAGAGCTTCCAGTTGTACTAGATCGATATTAGTAGTAGTATTCTGTTACCAATCGTAAATTACAAAAAAAAAAAATCACATCTTAAATGCTATATAAGTCGTTTTTTCTCCCTACCATCCACTTCATTCTCTCACCTAAATTGCATGCCTCCATACTTAATAAAAAAGTAACTTGTTAAATGCAGGGGAAGATCCTGGGTCTGAAACTCCTCCAGGATTTCGCCCAGGACCCACAGTCTCTGGCTTGGCTCGGTGTTTTGCACATGTCCATGGACATGGGTAGCTTGTTCGATAACACATGTCACAACTCAAGTTTTACTTCTAAAACATTAAACACCATAGGTGCTTTCATAAGTGGAAGCTTCTTGAGACTTTTCTTCCACAGAATTTATTAGCTATTTAATTACCAGTAATACCAGCACTTGGGAGAACTAAAAAGAATGCACCTCTGTTCCTAAAATGCTTGTCAGCCCAGCAAAGCCTGGGATCTCGGTCGGGTCCATTTTAATACAGGTAGAAAACAGAAATTCTTAATGAAGGTATTTATGTTCTCTCCCTTTTCATTCCTAAGAACTTTGTGTCATCTTCAGCAGTATTTCAAGCAGCGAAAGTCTAAATACAATAATTCCAAAGAATAAGAGTGCTCAGCTTCCAGAGCAGAGTCCCTCCCAGTTCTGCCTGGGTTCACCCCGAAACCTACCATGGGGGATATTTCCTCCGTTTAATTTCTTCATGTTTTAATGAGGAAGTTTATTACACTCCTTTTTTCTGCCTTTTGCCAAGCAGGGGTATTTTCAGTGTTGTTTTGGCTTTTCAGTGTAGTGGATGGAGCCCAGGGTCTCCCACCTGCAAGGCAAGCGTGTTGCATGAGGGTTAAGGCTGAGTCAATCCACTTTCCTAAATTACATGGAAAAAGGAAAGCTTTGCTTTATCTTCTTTCTCCTGGGAACATTATAATTTTATCTTGAACATTGTAGCCATATGCAGGGATTCTGATAAGAATCTTTAAAAGCAAAGGAAGATTAATTGATTTGACACCAGAACTGAGAAAGCAGCCTTATCTTCCAGCCTCCTGTTTCTTTTGGTTCTCACCTGTTGTTTAGATTTGCTCAACTAAGCTCCTAGATTGAACTGCTGGGCATGATCCTGAGAGTGCAGATCCCCCTTTCTCTGGATTCCAAGCCACATTGAGGGAGGAGAATATTTCCTGCCCACCGTAAAAATTCATTCACTTCATAAGAAAAAAAGAAGACATTGCCGCAAACTCAGGATTCAAAGATGGCGGTGAAGCTGAGATGATGGGGGTCACTTGGCTCTTACCACTTTTCCCGCCCTTCGAGGCACTCCGCCCTTCCCCATGCCACAGCTCTGCATGTGGGCTGCCCACTTGGTAGGTGAGAGAGCAGCGGGCAGGAGAAGTATGGCGTCCTCCCAGCGCCCCAGAGGTGGGACTCCTCCTGGACCAGGATTCTGCTCCCCCCCCCTTCATCATCCCATTGTCTGTCCCCTCATCTTCCTTCCAAGGGAATGGACCATGCCATGACATCTCAGAAAACACAGAGCAGGTGCCGAGGCCACCGCTAGCCTGGTTCAGGCTATCTTGGCAGTCTGCGTGAAGGGCAGAGCCAGCCGTGCACAGAGCCGACCCTGTGGGCTCTGGATGGAAGCAAGTCTTGTCGCCCGGTGCCGGCACCTGTGCCTCGGAAGCACTCAGCGTGCTGCCTGCCCGGGAGGACCAGTACACCAGGCTTTGTGCTTCCTTCCATGTTCTGGGAGGGTGGGAGTCACCGCTTGTGCTGCAGGAGGCAGCTGATGCACACACATCTCCCACTGGAAGAGTCCTGGAGGACCTGCTTTGAAGGCCAAGAAAGGGGGTGGGGGTCATAGCTCAGCAGCTAGAGCACCTGCATGGCAAACGCAGGCCCTGGGTTTGATTCCCAGTGCCACGTAAGCCAGGCATGATGGTGCACACCTATCATCCCAACACTCAGGAGGTCAAGGCAGGAGGATTTCTCAGAGTTTGAGGCTATCCTGGGCTTCATGGTTAGTTCAGGACCAGCCTGGACTATATAGAGTGAGACTATCTCAAAAAATAAATAAATAAATAAATAAATAAATAAATAAATAAATAAATAGAAAGAAAGAAAGAAAGAGAGGAAGTCTCATGTAGTCATTCAACATTTATTGTAGACCTTCTCCACCTCTGTCCCCAACCCTAGATCCAGGAATTCAGTAGGGAGACCTAACCAAAACAGCACCTTCCTATACTTACCCCATATAAGTAAATGCATAGCATGTTGCCGTGTGGGAATCAGCACCTGGAGAAAGGAAGAGCAGGCTGGGTGGATAGAGGAGTGTGTGTGTGTGTGTGTGCACTGCCCGTGGGGGCAGGGTTACAGTTGCATATAAGGCATGAAGCCGGGCCACACACCCTCCCTGACCTCCTGACCTGTCAACAGAGGCCTGAAGGAAGAGCTGGAAGGGTCTGGGAAGTATGAGGCCCAGAGAAGAGCCAGTCTGAAGAGAGCACCCGCCCAGGGGTGGGCAGGGAAACCCCAGGACCGGGACGGCTGGATAGAGTTCGCCGTGGAGAGACAGAGGAAGTGGGGTCAGAGAAGGAGTGGGGCCCAAAGCTCTTTACTCTGGATTTTAACACTGAGTGGGATCAGACCTCAGTGGAAGACTCCAGGAAATGACAGGAGCAATAAGAAATACAGAAAAGGACACATTTTTAAATTATAGTCATAAATCACAAAAAGCTCCTAGAGAAACCTTCAGAGACCCATCACATCTGACATCCTAATACATCTCTCCTACAAACACTCGGAGTTCCCAGCCATTCTCATTTCCAGTGAGAGAGCGCTCCATTAAATTACAATCCCAAGTGCTCCCTAGGCCAGGTAGCCCTCTCTGCTGCTTAATAGAATCAAGCCCAGGTAGGCCCGCTTCTCAGACCTAGCTGTAAGTTTATCCCCAAGACCAGACTCCCATGCTTACCAAAACAACAGTGCATTTTAGCAGAAATCTGTGCGCTCCCACCCAGGCCCTGTCACAGAAAACGGAATCGCAGAGTGGCTGCTTCACACTGAATGTTGAGAAATAGGGTTTTCTTCTCTGACTGCTGCGATGCCTGGAGCAATCCTCAGGTGGCTCTGCCTGCCCTGTTCTGTATTTTTTTGTGCTTTTATTCATATGTATTAGCAATATATAATAACAGTCAGCTGCAGAAATCGGTGCTTTTGCGTATTGCATTCCCTCCTTCCACATCCACCCATCCACGCTGTCCTCTTCCCTTCTTCACACATTCTCCCTTTTACTTCCTTCCATCTCTCTTTTACTTTGCTCCTTTCGATGGTTTCCTTTTCTCATATTAGAGAAGCCACGCAAGAGTTAACTTGCTGCGTCTGATTTCGCTAAGCACGATGGTCTCAGAGTGCACCCGCTTTTCCTACAAATGATTCCAACTTGTGTTTCCTCATGGCACAGCGGTACCCTGCTGTGCTTTGTCCATTTACCTGTTGATAGACGTTTTGGCTGCTTCCAAGATTTAGCTGTTACAAGTTGTGCTTCTGTAAGATGGGTATGCATGTGTCACTCTTGCATAGTGACTTTAACTCTTGTATGAAGATCCCCAGAAGAGGTATAGCTGGGCCCAATCAGATACGACTTTCAGTTTTTAAAGGCTCTACTATTTTCCACATGGTTGTGCCAGTTTACAATCCCACCAGTGAAGCAGAAAGGCTCCTTTCTCCCCAAATCCTAGGCAGCATTTGTTTGTTTGTTTGTTTGTTTGTTGAGTTCTTAATGCCAGCCTTTCTTACTGGAGGCATATGGAACCTCAGGGTTGTTTTGATTTGCATTTGATGGCTAAAAGATGTTGAACGTTTTGTCATGTGTTAATTGGCCATTCAGACTTCTTTCTCTTCTGAGAACTATCTATTCATTTCAGTTGCCCATTTTTGATTAGGTCTTTTTGCGGGGGGGGGGGGGGGG